>PVIY010054307.1:0-14287 GCA_004026745.1 Myrmecophaga tridactyla
TAGTGTGTTGAAAATAAATAGAAATTCATAGTTTAAAACTTGAACTTATGTGTGAGACTAAAGCAAAAAATGTTTATTAGGTACAAAATTTATATTTTGACTAGTGCATCTCCTAATATAATGTATATGAACAGTTTAATTGAACACCCTAAGTACATGGAACCTTGATTTGGGCATGAGATTTTGTAGGTTTGTCCAGTGTGATGCCCCAATAAATCCCAGAGTGACTTGAACAGTGAATAAAAAAATATTTGCAAAGTCCCCTTGGGGGAACGGTGAAAAAGAGGGAAAATCTAACTTACCCATTTGTAGAAGGCCTGATATTCTTACAAGCAGTGAGGACAACCAAATCAATAGGCTGAGACTTCAATCTTGGGGGTTGTTCATATGAAACTTACCCCCATAAAGGATAGGCCAAACCTACTTAAAATTAGATCTAAGAGTCACCCCCAGAGAACCTCTTTTGTTGCTCAGATGTGACCTATCTCTCAGCCAAAAAGGCAAGCAAACTCACTAACCTCCCCCTCTCTATGTGGGACATAACTCCCTGGGGCATAAACCTCCCTGGCAATGTGGGACAGAAATCCTAGAACAGCTGGGACTCAGCATCAAGGGATTGAGACGACCTTCTCAACAAAAAGGGGGAAGAGATGAATGAGACAAAATAAAGTGTCAGTGGCTGAGAGATTTCAAACAGAGTCAAGAGGTTATCCTGGAGGTTATTCTTATGCATTAAATAGACATCACCTTTTTAATTAAGGCGTAATTAAGAGGCTGGAGGGAACTGCCTGATAAAGGTAGAGCTCTGTTCCAGTAGCCATGTTTCTTTCAGATGATTGTATAATGATATAGCTTTCACAAAGTGACTGTATGATTGTGAAAACCTTGTTCTGATGCTCCTTTTATCTACAGTATAGACAGATGGGTAAAAAAATAGATTATAAATAAATAATAGGGGGAACAAATGTTAAAATAAATTGGGTAGAGGGAAGTACAAGTGGTCGATGAGAGGGAGGGGTAAGGGGTATGGTATGTATGAGTTTTTCCTTTTTTCTTTTTATTTCTTTTTATGTAGTGATGCAAATGTTCTGGGAAATGATCATGATGATGAATATACAGCTATGTGATGATATTTTGAGCCATTGATTGCACACCAGTATGGAATGTTCAGACATTAAAAATGTTTGTGTTGCGTGTTAATTAGTTTTATTAATAAAATTTTTTTAAATACCAAAAAAACCCCTAAAATTGTAGAAGTGTAACCCATACCAAACTCTGAAATCTGTTCTACAACTAATTATTTCTATGTGCTTTGAAATTTATTGCTTTTTTGTATATATTTGTCATTTTTCAGAAAAAAAAAACATTTCTTCTAGTTTCCAGTGTTTTGGAGCAGCTAGGAGGAACAATCTGAAATAGTGGAATAGTAACCCATAACAAACTCTGAAATCTGTTCTGTAACTACTTGTTGAAGTATACTTTGAAAATCGTTGTTTTATCTTTCTTTTCTTTGTATACATGTTATATTTCACAATAAAAAACGTTTTTTAAAAAACAAACCTAACACTACAAATTGAATTTATAAGTCTAGTATGTCTCTCATGATTGTTCTTTTCAGAAAATGTTCTGGAATTTTTTTTTAAAGTTAAGATCTGTTAAAAAACAAAAAACAAAACAAAATAAAAACCTAGCTATCCTGGAGGAGTATGAGAACTAGGTTTCCAGGGTAACAACAGGTTGTGGTGCTTTGTTATGTACCCCAGAAAAGACCGTGTTCTTTTGATCCATTCCTTGGGGGCAGATCTGTTGTAAGTGGGACATTTTGACTAAGTTGTTTCAATTGAGGCCTGCCTCAAGGTGGGTCTTAGTCCCCTTATTGAAGCACTTTATCAGAGATAAAATTAAGAGAAGTTCATAGGGAGAAGCCCCAGAGAAACCGAGTGACAAGGCACATCCACAGAAGGTAAAAGAGGAAGCCACTGAAGATAGAAGCTGAAAGCAATGAAACATGAGAGAGAAATACCAGCAGATGCCAGCCATATGCCTTCCCATGTGACAGAGGTGTCCCAGATGCCAACGGCCTTTCTTCAGAGAAGGTGTTGTCCTGTTGATGCCTTAATCTGGACATTTTCATGGGCTCAGAACTATAAATTTGTAAGATAGTAGATCCCCATTTTAAAAGTTAACTCTTTGGTATGTTGTATTCTGGCAACTTTAGCAAACTGAAACACAAGATAATACTCAAAACATCCAGTCTTAACAAAAAATTACAAAATATACTAAGAAGCAGGAAACTATGGTCCATTCACAGGAGAAAAAATAATTTTCAAAAAACCGTTCCCTGAGGAAGGTCATACATTCCAACTATTAGTCAAAGTCTTTAAGCAAATTGTATTAAATATGTTCATTGAGTTAAATGAATCTTTATGCAAAGAACTATAGGAAATTAGGGAAATATTTTTGGAACAAAATTTATACAAAAGAACCAAACAAATTTTGGAGTTGCAAAGTGCAATAATTGAAATTAAAAATTCATTAGATGAATTCAACAACAGATTTGAACAGGTTGATGAAAGGATCCATAATCTTGAAGACAAGACAATTTAAAATTATCCAGTACTAAGAGCAGAAAGAAAAAATAATGAAGAAAAATATAAGAGAGCCTGAGGAACCTGTGGGTCACTATCAAGCATGTAAACATATGGAGTACCAGAAAGACAAGAGAGAAAGAAAGGGGCAAAAGTATTTGAAAAAATAATGGCCAATAAATCTCAAATCTGATGAAAGATGTGACTATATACATCCAGAAAGCTCAACAAACTCCAAGCAGGACAGATTCCAAGAGATCTGAACAGACACATTATAGTGAAATTGCCAAAATCTAATGACAAAGAAAGGATTTTGAAAGCAGCAAGAAGCAACTTGTCACATACAAGGGATCTCCAATAAGATTAACAGATTTCTCTCATCAGAAATCATGAAGGCCAGAAGACAGTGGTAAGACATATTTAAAATCTTTAAAGACAAAAACTCAACCAAGAATTCTATATCCAGCAAAATTATCAGTAAAATAAAGGAGAAATTAAGGCATTTACCGAATTTTTTAAAAAAAGATAGAAGTGCTCATTACCAGAAGACCTGCCTTCCTAGAAATGCCAAACTATGCAAACTCTGAGTCCTTAAGGGTAAATAAAAGGACAGTAGATAGTAACTTGAAGAGTATGAGAAGAAATAAAAAACATTGGTAAAGGTAACTACATAAGTAAATATAAAACTCCTGCAGTATTATACTTTTGGTGTGTAAATTTTCCCCAATATGACTTAACAAGCAAATGTGTAAAATAACATTATAAATCCATGCTAATGGGCATAATATGCATAATGATTTGTAGTCTGAGAAAACAACAACATAGAGGGAAGGAAGGAAATATATAGGAGTAGAGAGTTTGTATACTACTGAAACTAGATTGGCAGTAGTAGAAATAGGTTATTATTAATTTAAAATGTTAATTGTAATCAAAGGTAACCACTGTAAGAATAAAATTAAGTTTAGCTTTTACACAAGATGGCACAGGAAAGGGCTGCAGGACAGCTCAAACCAGTCTTGCAGGTAGGGAAAGGAAAGAGCCTCTGACACAAGCCTACAACTGGCACCAAATAGGTAGAAACAAGTTAAATAAGTAATGGCCAGCGTCACTGAAATGTAAAGTGTAATCAAAAGCAGGAGTCTTCAGCAGGAAATTTGAATTAGTTAGACTATCCGGATAGGCTGTAACCTCTGGAGTATCCAATCAGTGGAGAAACAGGGGAAGGGCCTGCATGCTAGGCTTAGGGAATAAATACCATTGCTTTCAGTTGCTCAGCATGCCAGACACCATTTTTTGGTTGTGTGCCCATTCTTGCAAGATCGTGAATAAATTCTTTTCTCTTTCAGGTATGGTGTACTTTCTAACACCACTAAGAAAATAACTAAAAATATAGAGGGGGGGAAAGATGGTGACATTGTGAGGTATGGAATTTAGTTCATCCTCCAGAAGAAGCTAGTAAATAGCCAGGAACAGTATAGAACAACTGCTGGGGGAATATCAGGGACCAGTCTGGACCAGGTGGAATGCCTGAGAGCCCACACAGAACTGTAAGTCCCCCAAGCTGCAGAGGCCATCACCCCTCCCCATGGGCACAGCCCCAGCAGGGAGAGTTGGCTGAAGTTAAAGGCACCACATCACTCAACACTGGTGAGTGGTTCCCCAAGGTGAAAAGAAACAGATTTTACTAGCAGTAAGGGCTTAGCTCAACCAAGCTCCACTTGTGGAATTAATTAACAAATTCTGACTACTGAAAATAGGTCCCCAGCACAGATAAACCTAGAATAAGCAGTAAAGGTACTAGGAGTTTTTGCCCTGACAGAGAGGAGTGAGCTGGTGGGGGGAAAAAAACAGGCATTTTGAGTTGGACAGCATAAAATACTGGAAAAGAGCTGGAACCCAAGAAAAGGGGGCACATAGAGTCTGGAGATATACAGAGCCACAAACCTGCTTCAGCTTTTGATTAACAAACCTAAGGGGAAGGGTCCTGCTCTGCAAAGGTTTTTTTTTTTTTTTTTTAACTTTTTTATTGTATAGTATAACATATAGAAAGCAAAGAAATAAAAAAGCAATAGTTTTCAAAGCACTCTTCAGCAAGTAGTTACAGGACAGATCTGAGTTTGTCATGAGCTACAATACGATCCTCTCACATTTTTTCCTTCTAGTTGCTCCGGAATATAGAAGGCTAGAAGGCTTAAATATTTTTATCACAATCAACTTTTTTTCCTTCTTTTTTTGTGAAAAAATGCAATAAATTTTAAAGCACAGCACCACAATTAGTGTTGAACATATTTCAGAGTTTGACATGGGTTACAATTCCATAATTTTAGGTTTTTAATTCTAGTGGCTCTAAGATACTGGAGACTAAAAGAGATATCAATTTAATGATTCAGCATTCGTATTTATTTGTTAAGTCCTTTTTTTTTTTTTTTTTTTTTTTTTTTTTTTTTTTTTTTTTTTTTTTTTTTTTTTGCTTTCTTCCTGCACCTTAATAGCTCATTAGCTAGAACTCAAAACACTCTCAGGTTCCAGTACTGCTCCAGGGAAGGGTGGAATTAAGCTTGTCTGAGAAACAAAGTAACTAGACATGTGACAGGAGTTCATTCGCTGAAGGGTGTATCTTACACAAGAGAAAGGTGGGGTCCAGCTCAACTGGAATCCCTCCTTCAAGGAATTCAGGTCTCAGGGACTGGAAAACTGAAGCAATTAAAGCCATCATATCACCTCACCTCTGTCTCAACCACGCCCCCTAGCAGGGAGAGCCTGCTGAGGTTAAAGGCACCACATCACTTCATGCTGGTGAGAAGCTGCTGGTAGATAAGTGCCACATGCTGGGCAGGACAGGAAAAACACAGAATCTAGAGGCTTCATAGGAAAATCGGTCAGCCTGCTGGGTCTCACCCTAAGAGAAAACTGATGCTGGCAACTCTTTCCTTTGAGATGTGGGCCTGCCTGGTCAGTACAAATCAGACTGGGGCCTATAGTATCTGAGGAGACCTTCCTTAAAACAAACAAACACACAAAGGCTCCATATAGGCAGGACAAGAAACAGGAAAACAAGAACTAAAAAATTCTGATTAATTAAATACAACCTATTCTAGAGATCTAGAATAAATTGAACTGATTGTCAAAGAACACAACCATCCAGCAAGAAAATCGTAGGAAAAGAGTGAAAACAACCTTCAGAATACACTAAGGAAATCAAATGCCTAGATGCCAACAAAAAATAATGAGTAATACCAGGAAAATAAAAAATATGGCCCAGTCAAGGGAATAAACTGACACTTTAAAAGAGATACAGGAGTTGAAACAGCTAATTCAGGACGTTCAAACAGACATGGAAAATCTCATCAAAAATCAGATCAATGGGTTGAGGGAGGATATAAAGAAGACTTTGGGTGAACAAAAAGAAGAAATAGAAAGTTTGAAAAAACAAATCACAGATCTTGGGGGAGTGAAAGGCACAATAGAAGACAAAAAAAAAAGGGAACCTACAACAAAAGGTTGGAAGAGGCAGAAAAAGGATTAGTGAATTAGAGGACTGGACATCTGAAATCCCAACACATGAAAGAAAATATAGGGAAAAGAATGGAAAAATATGAGCAGGGTCTCAGGGAATTGATAATGACAACATGAAGCACATGAATATACATGTTGTGGGTGCCCCAGAAGGAGAAAAGAAGGGAAAAGGAGGAGAAAGACTAATAGAGGAAATATCACTGAAAATTTCTCATCTCTTATGAAAGACATAAAATTAGAGATCCAAGAAGTGCAGCATATCCTAAACAGAATAGATCCAAATAGACATACTCCAAGACACTTAATCAGATTGTCAAATGTCAAAGACAAAGAGAGAATTTTTAATGCAGCAAGAGAAAAGCAATCCATCACATATAAGGGAAGCCCAATAAGACTATGTGTGGATTGCTCAGCAGAAACCATGCAGGTGAGAAGGCAGTGGTATGATATATTTAAGATTCTAAAAGAGAAAATCTGCCAACCAAGAAGTCTATATCCAGCAAAATTGTCCTTCAAAAATGAGAGGGAAATTAAAATATTTTCAGACAAACAATCACTGAGAGAATTTGTGACTAAGAGACCAGCTCTGCAAGAAATACTAAAGGGAGCACTATGGGCAGATAGGAAGAGGCAGGAGAGACAGGTCTGGAGAAGAGAGTGGAAATGAAGTCTATCAGTAAAGGGGAAAAGAGAAAAAAAAAGTAGCTATGACATACAAAATCCAAAAGACAAAAAGGTAGAAGAAAGTACTGAATTTATAGTAATAACATTATATGTTAATGGATGAAACTCCCCAATCAAAAGACATAGACTGGCAGACTGTATTTAATAACAAGACCCATCTATATGTTGTCCACAGGAGACTCATTTTAGACTCAAGGACAAAAAGATGATGAAAGTGAAAGGTAGGGAAAAAATATTTCATTCAAAGAACAATAAAAAAAGAGCAGGAGTAGCTAACTAATATCTGAGAAATTAGACTTCAAAAGTAAAACAATTGAAAGAGACAAAGAAGGACAGTATGAATTAATAAAAGGAACAATTCAACAAAAGGACATAACAATCATAAACATTTATGCACTGAGCCAGAGTGCTCCAAAATATATGAGGCAAACACTTTCAGTGCTGAAGGGAGGAGTAGACACCTCTACAATAATAGTTGGAGACTTCAATTCTTTGCTCTCATCAATGGATAGAACATCTAGACAGAGGATTAATAAAGAAACAAAATACTGAATAATATGATAAATGAATGATAAATGATATGAATTAGACTTAACAGACATATACAGAACATTATACCCCACAACAGCAGGATACATATTTTTCTCAAGTGCTCATAGATCACTCTCAAGATCTTGCTTTGTGACCATATGCTGTGTCACAAAGCAAGTCTCAATAAATTTAGAAAGATTGAAATCACACAAAACATTTTTCTGGATCATAATGCAATGAAGTTGGAAATCAATAACAGGAAGAGGGCCAGAAAATTCACAAATATATGAAGGCTAAACAACACACTTTTTTTTTCTTTAAGAAAATAAACAATATACTTAGAACCACCAAAATTGGATATCTCAGTTAGCTTAACCATAGGCATATTTAAATATAGTATCCATATCATCATTGGAAAGCCTGTGTTTGTGAGTAAGTTTTATAAACCATTTTAAAATTAAGGCAACAAGGAAAAAAATCTACAAATTCAGATAGCAAAGTTCTTAAATTCTAAGCATTAAACACTAACTTGATAGCATTTGATTATCTGTCAAAGCTGTGAATGTTCTCAAAATATCAAATAGAAAGTTCTTACAAATAACTGTATTGCTATAATAATGACCTATGTTACTATATATTTCCCTAATTTCAGGAAAATATGAAGATACAAATATTTTTACAGCTAACATATGGAAATCTTAACCACCTAAAATGGATATCTTAGTAAGCTTATACATAGGCATATTAAAGTAAAATTATCATAAAGCCTTAAACAACATACTCTTAAACAACCAGTGGGCCAAGGAAGAAATTACAAGAGAAATAATTAAATATCTCGAGGCAAATGAAAATGAACAAACAACATATTAAAATTTATGGGATGCAGCAAAGGCAGTGTTAAGAGAGAGATTCATTGCCTTAAATGCCTATATTTAAAAAGAAGACAGAGCAAAAATCAAAGGAATTAATTGTTCACTTGGAAGAACTAGAGAAAGAACAGCAAATTAACCCCAAAGCAAACAAAAGGAAAGAAATAACGAAGATTAGAGCAGAAATAAATGAAATTGAGGACAAGAAAATCAACGAAACCAGAAGTTTGTTATATGAGAAAATTAATAAAATTGATGGGCTCTGTGGTAGTTAGATTCAGTTATCAACTTGGTCAGGTGAAAGTGCCTGGATCTATTGCTGTGGACATGAGCCAATGGCATGTGAACCTCATCTATTGCTGATTACATCTGCAGTAGGCCAGGAGGCATGCCGGCTGCAATGCATGATGCTTAATTTAACTGGCTGGTACTTAAATGAGAGAGCTTAAGGTAGAACAGCCCAAGCAGCTCAGCCCAGGCCTTTGGAGATGCAGAAAGGAATCACCCAGGGGAAAGTTGTTGGAACCCAGAGGCCTGGAGAGAAGGCCAGTAGAGATCACCCTGTGCCTTCCCTCATAAGAAAGAACCTCAGTTGAAAGTTAGCTGCCTTTCCTCTGAAGAACTAATGAAAATAAATCCCCTTTTATTAAAAGCCAATCCATCTCTGGTGTTTTGCATTCCAGCAGCTAGCAAACTAGAACAGACCCTTAGCTGCCAGAATTTGTTTGCTAGCTGCCAGAATGCAACATACCAGAAACTGAATGGCTTTTTAAAATGGTAATTTTAATAAGTTGCTAGTTTACAGTTCTAAGGCCAAGAAAATGTCCCAATTAAAACAAGTCTACAGAAATGTCCAATCAAAGGAAGCTAGGGAAAGATACCTTGGTTCAAGAAGGCCGATGAAATTCAGGGTTTCTCTCTCAAGTGAGAAGGCACATGGTGAACACAGTCACAGTGTGCAAGGAAGGCATCATCTGCTAGCTCTCTCTTCTGGCTTCCTGTTTCATGAAGCTCCCCAGGAGGGATTTTCCTTCATCTCCAAAGGTCACTGGCTTGTGGGCTCTTTGCTTCTCATGGCTATGTCGTTTTTCTCTGCTGTCTCTGAATCTCCTTCATTCTCCAAAATGTTTCCTCTTTTATAGGACTCAAGAAACTTATCAAGACCCACTCAAATGGGTGAAGACATGTCGTCACCTAATCCAGTTTAACAACCACTCTAGACTGGGTTGTATCTACAGGGAGATGATCTAATTACAGATTCAAACATGCAGTATTGAATAGGGATTATTCTGCCTTTACGAAATGGGATTTTGATTAAAACATTGCTTTTCTAGGATCCATACATCCTTTCAAACCAGCACAGCTAGGTTGAAAAAAAAAAGGAGAGAGGAAAATAAAATCAGAAATGGAAGAGGAGACATAACCACTGGCCCTGCAGAAATAAAGAAGGTGATGAAAGGATATTACAGGCAACTATATGCTAATAACTAGACAATGTTGATGAAATGGACAACTTCCTAGAAAGGCATGAACAACCAACATTGACTTGGGAAGAAACAGACGACCTCAACAAACCAATTACAAGTAAATAAATCGAATTAGTCATCAAGAAGTTCCCAAAAAAGAAAAGTCCAGGACCAAATGGCTTCACATGTGAATTCTACCAAACATTCAAGAAAGAATTAGTATCAGTCCTGCTCAAACTCTTCAAAAGTTTGAAGAGGAGGGAGCTACCTAACTCATTCTATGAAGAACCACCCTAATATCAAAGCTAGAAAAAGATACTAAAAGAAAAGAAAATTACAGACCAATGTCTCTAATGAATATAGATGCAAAAATTCTCAACAAAATACTTGCAAATCAAATCCAGTAGCACATTAAAAGAATAACACACCATGTCCAAATGGAATTTGTTTCAGGTATACAAGGATGGTTCAACATAAAAAAATCTATTAATGTAATATACCATATCAAAAAATCAAGGCAAAAAAACACATAATTATCTCGATTCATACAAAAACGCATTTCACAAAATTGAACATTCTTTCCTAATGAAAACATTCAAACGATAGGAATAGAAGGGAACTTCCTATACGTATAAAGGGAATATATGAAAAACCGACAGCTAACATCATCTCAATGGGAAAAAATGAAAGCTTTCCCTCTAAGATAAGGAACAAGGTAAGGATGCCCACTTTCACCACTGTTTCTCAACCTTGTGCTGGAAGTTCTTGCCAGAGCAATTAGACAATAAAAATAAATAAAATGCATCCAAATTGGAAAGGACAAAGTAAAGTTCTCATTGTTTGCAGATGACATGAAACTTTGGATCAAAAATCCCAAAAATACCTACAGCAAAGCTACTAGAGCTAATAAATGAACACTGGAAAGTGGCAGGGTACAAGATCAATACCCAAAATCAGTAGTCTTTCTATACACTAGTAATGAGCAATCTGAGGGGGAAATCAAGAAAAAATCCACTTTTAATAGCAACCAAAAGAATCAAATATTTAGGAATAAACTTAGCTAAGGATACAAAAGACCCATATGCAGAAAACTACAAGAAATTGCTTAAATTAATCATGGAAGACCTAAATAAATGAACTGGCATACCGTTCTCATGGATAGAGACTAAACATAGTTAAGATGTCAATTCTACCCAAGTTGAATTACAGATTCAACGTAATACTAATTAAAATACCAACAACATAAAAAACCAATAACCAAATTTATTTGGAAGAGAAGGGTACCCTGAATAGCTAAAAATATCTTGAGAATGAAAAATGAAGTGGGAGGTCTCTCATTACCCAGCTTTAAAGCATATTACAAAGCCACAGTGATCAAAACAGCATGGTACTGTTAGATATACTGACCAATGGAACAGAGTAGTGTTCAGAAATAGGCCATCTCATCTATCAACAATTGATCTTTGATCTGGCCATTCAAACCAATATGCCTGGGACAGAGCTGCCTCTTAAATATATGGTGCTTGGAAAACTGGATAGCCACATGCAAAAAAATGAAAAAGGATCCATATCTCATCCCCATACAAAAATTATATAGCTCAAAATGGATCAAAAATCTAAATATTAGAGCTAATATTATAAAACTTTTTGAAGAAAACATAGGGAAATATCTTATAAAACTTGTAATAAGAGGCAGTTTCCTAGACCTTAGAGTCAAAGCATAAGCATTGAAAAAAGAAACAGGTGAATGGGAACTCCTCAATAATACACACTTTTGTGCATCAAAGAACTTTTTCAAGAAAGTAAAAAGGCAGCCTATGCAAGGGGAGACAATATTTGGAAACCACGTATCAGATAAGGATTTAGTATGCAGAATATATAAAGAGATTCTTCAAATCAAACAACAAAAGACAAACAATCCAGTTTAAAAATGGGCAAAAGATGTAAACAGGCATTTCTCATAAGAGGATGTTCCAGTTTGCTAGCTGCTAGAATGCAACACACCAGAGATGGATTGGTTTTTAATAAAAGGGGATTTATTTCGTTACTTCTTCAGAAGTAAGGCAGCTAACTTTCAACTGAGGTTCTTTCTTGCGTGGGAAGGCACAGGGTGGTCTCTGCTGGCCTTCTCTGCAGGCCTTTGGGTTCCAACAACTTTTCTCAGGGTGATTCCTTTCTGAACCTCCAGAGGCCTGGGCTGAGCTGCAAATGCTGAGATGAGGTATGCTGAGCTGCTTGGGCTGTGCTATGTTGTGCTCTCTCATTTAAGCACCAGCCAATTAAGTTAAATGTCATTCATTGAAGCAGGCATGCCTCCTGGCCGACTGTAGATGTAATCAGCAACAGATGAGGTTCATGTACCGTTGGCTCATGTCCACAGCAACAAAACTAGGTGCCTTCACCTGACCAAGTTGACAACTGAATCTAACTACCACAGAGGAAATACAATTGACTAAAAGGCAAATGAAAAGATGCTCAACTTCACTGGCTGTTAGGGAAATGAAAATCAAAACCACAGTGAGGAGTTCTAGGTGCTTCGGCCAGAGCCCATATAATTAGAGATCGCAAAGGAAGTAGCATTCTGTAGCTACAAGGCAGTTGCAATGGACTGAAAATGGCGACAGTCGTGAAAGCTCTGGCATAAAGAAAGCACTTGCTAGTCAACATGCATCTGGGTGCCCCCATTTAATACTCCCCATTTAATACTGTGAGAAAATGAAGACTTCATTGAGTACTGTACCAATGAAGATATCTTGGGTATCAGAACATGCAATTCCAGTTGTTCACTCATGTATTTCTTCTGGCAGTTTTGCCAGTTTTGCCTCACGTTATTTGTCTCTGTTACTTGAAATATTTTTGTCTTTCACCATCTCAATGTTAAAAATTGAACTGAGACCTTGGTGTGGCCAAGATGGCAGCTTAGCAATGTGCATGTTTTAGTTCGTCCTCCAGAACAACTACTAAATAACCAGAAACAGTACAGAAGAGCTCCTGGAGCCACGTCAGTGACCGGACACACAGAGTACCCCAGTCTGGACCAGATGGATTGGCTGTGAGCCTCCCCAGACCATGAGTTCCCCAAGCCATGGTGGCCAGTGCCCCTCCCCCACAGGCTGCTTCCCAGGGGGGAAAGAGACTTTACCAGCAGCAGGGGCTGAGCCCAACCAAACGCCAATTGTGGAATTAATTAACAAATTCTGACTACTAAAAATAGGTCCCCAGCTCAGTTGAACCTGGTCAAAGTGGAGGTCGCTCATTGGGCTAACAGAAAAAGAGGAAAGGGGAGGAAATGGAGGTTTTTGTGGCTGTGTTTCTACGGAGGCTTGGCTGCCTCTGGATTCAGCGGCAGGACTTCTCAGGCGGCAACTGCTGCAGGCAGAAACAGGCTGCTTTCAGGGCTTGTCTCCTGCCTGTGCCTCCCCAGGGGAGGGGTGAAGCCCAACTCAGGTGGAATCCCTCCCTCAAGGAATTCAGACCCCAGGGTTGGCAATGTGAACCCATTAAAACCAGTCTACAACCTCTCCTCTGTCTCCACCATGCCCGAGCAGGGAGAGTCTGCCAAAGTTAAAGATGCCACATCATCTTATGCTGGTGGGACCTGCAGGCAGAAAAGCACCACATACTGGGCAGGATAAGAAAAACAGAGCCCAGAGAATTCAAAGGAAAGCCTTTTAAACTGCTGGGTGTCACCTTCAGGGAAAACTGATGCAGGTGACTCCTTCCCCCTGATACAAGGCCAGTTTAGTCCAGGAATATCCGGCTGGAGTCTATAATACCCATGTAGACCCACCTAAGGGTGGGGGAGGGGAAAGGCATCATAGAAGCAGAGCAAGAAACAAGAACCGAAAAATTATCCTCTGTTAAACAAAACCTAAGCTAGAGGTCCAGTTAAAGTTGAACTGAATGTCAAAGAACAGATAGACAACAAATCCATCCAGGAAGAAAACCCTATGTAAGAGAAGTGAAAGCAATCTCCAGAATAAACTAATTAAGGTAATTAAATGTCTAGATGCCAGCAAAAAATAATGAATCACACCAGGAAAATTGAAGATATGGCCCAGTCAAAGGAACAAACTAATAGTTCAAATGAGATACAAGAGCTGAAACAATTAATTCAGAATATATGAACAGACATGGAAAACCTCATCAAAAACCAAATCAAGGAATTGAGGGAGGATATGAAGAAGGCAAGGAATGAACAAAAAGAAGAAATGGAAAGTCTGAAAAAACAAATCACAGAACTTATGGGAATGAAAGACACAGTAGAAGAGATGAAAAAAACAACGGAAACCTACAATGGTATATTTTGAGAAAAAGAGGATAGGATTAGTGAACTGGAGGACGGAACATCTGAAATCCGACAAGAAACAAAAACTATAGGGAAACAAAGGATAGGTCAAGTCTACTTAAAATTTAGGCCTAAGAGTCATCCCGAAGAGAGCCTCTTTTGTTGCTCAGATGTGGCCTCTCTCTCCAGCCAACATGACGAGCAGTCTCACCACCCTCCCCCTCTCTGCGTGGGACATGACTCCCAGGGGTGTGGACCTTCCTGGCAACGTGGGACAGAGATCCTGGAATGAGCTGAGACTCAGCATCAAGGGACTGAGAAAAACCCTAGAATGAGCTGAGAATT
>PVIY010054308.1:0-14304 GCA_004026745.1 Myrmecophaga tridactyla
TTGTGTTGGCTGGAGAGAGAGGCCACATCTGAGCAACAAAAGAGGTTCTCTTGGGGGTGACTCTTAGGCCTAATTTTAAGTAGGCTTGACCTATCCTTTGTGGGGTTAAGTTTCATATGAACAAACCCCAAGACTGGGAGCTCAGCCTACAGCTTTGGTTGTCCACACTACTTGTGAGAATATCAAGAATTCAACTTGGGGAAGTTGAATTTTCCCCCTTTCCTTTGCTCTTTTTTATAGCGAACCCTTTAGAAACCCTTTCTCATTTGTTTCTGTGCATACTTTTCTAATATTTTCTTTGTGGTCACGATGGGGCTTAAATTTAACATCCTAAATCTGTAACAATCTCATTTGGTTTGGCACCAACTTAACTTCAATAGTATAGACACACAATGTTCTTATACAGCTCTGTCCCCCCCCACCTTTGTGTAGTTCTTGTGCAAATTACACATTTTAAGTCCGAACCATTGATTTATCATTAGTTTTTATGCATTTGCATTTTAGATCCTGCAGGAAGAAGTGGAGTTATGAACCAGAAATACAATAGTACAGGCAATTATATTTACACCTGTCATTGCCCTTACCAGAGAGAGATCTTTATTTCTTCATGTGGCTTCCATCTATTGTTTATTGTCCTTTCCTTTCAGAACACTCTTTAGCATGTCTTATAGGACTAGTCTAGTGGTGATGAGCTCCTTTAGGTTTTGTTTACCTAGGAATGTTTTAATCTGTCTTTTATTTTCAAAAGACAGTTTCCCCAGATAATAGAATTCTTAACTAGCAGTTTTTACTTTCAGCACTTTAAATATGTCATCTGATTGCCTTTTTGTCTCCATGGTTTCCTGTGAGAAATTGGCACTTAATCTTATTGAGGCTCCCTTGTATGTTGCTTCTCTTTTGCAGCTTTCAGAATTCTCTCTTTTATCTTTGACATTTGATAATTTGTTATTATATATCTTAGTGTGGGTTTATTTGCATTTATGCTGTTTGGATTTTGTTGAGCTTCTTGGATGTGTATAGTCATGTCTTTTGTTAAGTTTGGGAAGTTTTTGAGCATTATTTCTCCCTTTCTTTTTTTCTCCTCCTGGGACTCCCACAATGTGTTTATTGGTATGTTTGATGATGTCCTATAGGTTCCTCAGGTTCTGTTCACTTTTCTTCATTCTTTCTTCTTCCTGTTCCTCAGAGGAATGATTTCCCTTGTTTTATCTTCAAGTTCACTGATTTTTCTGCCAGCTCTAGCTCCAATCTGCTGTTGATTCCCTCTAGGGAACTTTTACTTTCTTTTATTGTGTCTACAGCTCTGTTTGGTTCCTTTTCATGACTCTTTATTAGACATTCTCTTTGTGTTCATCTGTTGCTTTCCTTATTTGATTTACTTCTTTGTCCATGTTTTCCTTAGCTCTTTGAACCTATGTAGGACCATTTAAATTTAAAAAATTGTCTGCTATGTCCAAGCTCTGATTTTTCTTGTCGATGGCTTCTAATTCTTTTTCCTGTTCATTTGCATGAGCCATCACTTCTTGTTTCTTTATATATTTTCTAATCCTTTATTACAAATAGAACATTTTGATATTTTAAGTATTATCTCTGAAATTTAAACATGGTGGTATCTCTTCCTTAAGCATGCATCTAGCTAGTGTTATGAGAGATTTTCTTGAATGTCAGGTGCTAACAAAAAAAAAAAGAAAGAAAGAGGAAAAAGACACCTTTCTCAGTCTTTACAGATTGGCCTGTGTAAGCTCCTTCGGAGTTGAGCTGTCTTAACAATAAGTTTAGGGACTAGCCTGAAGCACAAGTACAGCATCCTCCCCAGTCTTTTCTGCACGTATGTCTTATCCCAAGCAAGCTCATGTGGCCCTAGGAATTCAATTCCCCCATTGACCCAGATCTAGATTTCCTTTCTACACTAGGAAACGGTGTCTCCTCACAGTCCTGGGCACTGTAACTGTATGCCCCACAGCCAGCAAACCTTTGCCTCACAGAGC
Source organism: Myrmecophaga tridactyla (assembly GCA_004026745.1). Taxonomy (NCBI): domain Eukaryota; kingdom Metazoa; phylum Chordata; class Mammalia; order Pilosa; family Myrmecophagidae; genus Myrmecophaga; species Myrmecophaga tridactyla. Next base: position 1,989 of record PVIY010054308.1, read on the forward strand.
TGTGATTTGACTATGTTCTTACTGTGTTCTATAGGACAGCTCTATGAGCTGCCGTACTACATACAGGACAAGTTCTGGGAATGCAAGCCTGTGAGTGTCCTGCTTCAGACTCTTTGGTCATCACCAGACAGATTGGCAGAGATAAACATACCCACAGTATGTGAGAAGGGTTACTCTGCTCCCTGTGGAACTGGGCCCAGGGACCAGGGAGAGGCTGGCAAAGGCACCATGAGATCTTAGGGTTTTTTTGTATTTCATTTTACCTTTTATTTTCAGAGGTTTATAAAATCTGCTATTGTTTTAGAATATGCAAAATATTTACATTGTTCCTAATTCACATCTAAAAATGAGGTATTTTAAAATAAGTCCTCCCATGCTGGAGACCTGGGTTCAGTTCCTGGACTATGCACCGCGCCCCCCCCCCCAGTCCTCTATCACTGTCCTCTTTTTGCCCTTCCTAATGTTTTAGAAAATTTTCTATTAAATTGTATCTCTCCCTGATAATGATCATTCAATGTCAGTTTCACAAGTAAACATATGTATTTAATGTTACTTTATGTCAATACCTCTCCATTCATTTGCTCAAGGAAGATATTCCTTAAGTTCTTGCAGGTTAATAGTTAGTCTGCCCCCTTTGTAATCTAACTAAGATGTCTGGATATAAAATTCTTGGCTCGCACTATCTCTGTTCTAGTATCTTAAATATGAATTTGTCTTTTCCAAAATCATTGCTTTTGAATAGAGCGGTGAAGACCTCATTTTCTTTCCTAAAGTCTCGGCCTATTTACCCAGACGCTGAAAGGATATTTTGCTGTTTTTTCCCCCTTAAAGTTCACTAATTTTACTAGATTAAATTTGTTATTATTCAGTCTGGATTTATTTTCCCTGGTATCCAGTCTTTTAGTTTCTATTTTAAAACTTTTTTATTCCAGGAAAGTTTTCTTGAATTTCAGCTTTTGTATCTATTTTCCATAAAATAATCTTATTTTTATATTTATTTTCTTTGTTTCTTCCTCAGGGTCTCTTATTGCTTATTTGTTAGATTTTCTTTGCTATTTTCAATAAATAGTTACCACTTTTATTGATCTTATTTTTATTCTTTCTTCATTTCTCCTCTGAATTTTAAATTTTTCCTTTTTTTACCTCTACTTATTTTACCTTCTACTTATTTGTTGAATTTATTTCCTCTTTTACTCCTTATACATTAGTGCAATGATTTTTTTCTAATCATTTTTCGATTTTTCTAACATCTCATTTCTGAGTTTTACGAATTCTGACTTATGTTGTTCTTTCACATCTTCCATCGTTTTCTTCTTTCTTTTAGCATATTTTGAAATATTAGGCTGTAGTTTTTACATCTTTGGAGGGATTTCTTTTTGGCTTGCCTTCATTGTAAAGACATTATTCTGCTACTCATTCTTTTTGTTATTCTAATAACTTTGCATGAAATAAAACCACTGTCCTTTTATATTGGTGATTTTTCATGAAATTACTTTTTTGAATTTTTAACAGGAAACTGTGCCTCAGGATAGCTTTTCTAGCTTCATGATCTCAGCACATTTTCTTCTGTTAAAAAAAAAATGGCTTCATATTTTCTGCAATCTCCTGGCACGTTTCTTCCATCAAATTTATCTGGGCCTTCCTTTTCCTTTCCCGGGTTATTTATATCTTGATCAATTTATATTCTACTTACCAGAAGTCTCTTTGTACTGTGGAATTTATCTAGGAAAGGAGCTTTAGATGGATAGTTTTTACATGTTTATGGAGTCCATTCTCTAACCCCTTCACACCCTGCCACAGACCCCTTGCACCCACCCACAACTTGAAATGTGAAAATCCCTCCCTGTTTTGGCTTCTGTTCTCTGATTGGGTCCCACCCCCTCTAGTGAGTAACTGTTGGCATGTTTGGGGATAACTGACTCTCTTGAGTCCTCAGAAGTCTCTTGGCTTTCCACTTCTTCCTCTTAAAAGGTTCAGACTTTATACAGGTCCTGGCTATTCAGGGTTTGTCCCCACCCACTTGATTTTCTTAGAGAAATTGATCATGCATTTTTGGATCTGCCATTCTCATTGTATTGTCTATTATCATGGGGTGGGGGAAATTGAGGGATATTTAACAACTATACTGCCATTGTTGTCCTTCCAGAATCCTCCCTCTGAGAATATTAATGATAGTTTTTAAATGTTAGCCTCCTTTCATTTCTCACAATTACCTGTATCATCCAGGTTCTTTGTAATTGGGTTGTGGTTAGGTTGGGTGGCTGGTGTCTGTCTTTCTTACTGGAGAATTCTCTCACATGTCTGTTAGCTTTTAGCTGTTCACTTGTTTTTCAAGCTGGCTGGAACAATGGCTTTCCTCTCTGGGGGTTCCCAATGATCAAAAGCAGCTATCAGTGAACAGACCATATATTCCAGATTTTGAAGACTAGGTCCCTATAGCCCATCCTGGCACCAGCAAGCTGCATCAGGAATGCAGGTTTTAGTACTCACTGGTGCTTAAAACGCAGCTCAGGGTAGGGACACAGTGACTACTACAGAAAAGGTGAAATTCACTGATATTTACTGCAATTTACCAGCTTCTTCCTCCAAAACTTCCCTGAATGCTGCAAGTGTTCCACTATATTCCAGGGTTAAGTTGATTCAAACAGTTCTAGTCAGCTCAATAGTTGTTTTAGGGGAGGGGTCAATTCATAGAACTTCCTACTCCACCATATTCCAAAGGTCCTCTTCCTTTCTACTAATATTTTAACTTCCAGGTCTTTCAAAACTTTCAAAGAAAAATTCTGCAACATTCCAGTCTCTAGTTCCTGCCAAATTCAGCCCTGAAAGATTCCTGACCCTTTGGAAAATTGGGCAGATACTGGGCTCACTCACCCCTGCCTGCTAGCAGCATACACAGGGCAAGAGTCATCAGTTTGCTAACCAGGGTAGCCACAGGGCAAGAAAAAGAAGCTGTAGGGCAGTGTGATAGCCACTCAGCGGCAGAATTCTTGCCTACCATGCCAGAGACCCAGGTTTGATTCCCGGAGCCTGCCCATGCAAAAAGATTAAAAAAAAAAGCAGCTCTATTCAAGAAGTGGGCATACAAACACTGGGATTCCCTCATAGCCTGAATGCACCAGGAGCAAGCAAGAGTTTCTTGGACAAGGTATCAAATATGAAACCATGTGCGTTGTTCCCCATACTTTCCCGCTTTCCCAGGCTGGGATCCCAGACAGGTCTCCTTGGCTATCATGAGAATCTCTTACTCATTAGGCAAATCATAATGTCTCTCTATTCTGATGCACACAGATTAGAAAAAGTCCAGCATTTTATGACCGATACAGTTATATCACTGTCTCAATATTGCAATTAACACTCTGAGACTCAACTCAGCGAGATGAATTGGCTGCAATAACCCCCAGTATTCAAAGGGAGAGCCAAGATTCTCTGTATCCAGAATATCCTCTTGTTGCCACACTTTGCCCCTTCTGGCAGTATAACATATACTGCATCATATATTCGCTGCTATTTCTCTCTTTTCAGAGTGCAGTATATCAAGGAAAAGAAATGGTATCTTCTAAGTAGGAGTGGAGAGTCTTCTCTGAATAAGACCAGCTTGGATTAAATTGGAAAATACTAAGCCCTTTTGAAATGCTATTGTATATAAAACCTTATAAATAAAATTTTTACAGGAACTGACCAGAACTATGATCCACAACGCCAAAGATTTAAGATGTCAAATATTTGAGTATGACAGTTCTAAATAACCAAAACATCCCTGGATAACCTTAAGATCAATGAAATGTGGCAGTCCTTTCAACACTTTTTTCATCGTGATAGTTAGGGAGATGGGCTTCTGTGGCTGAATGGGCTCCTTCAGTCCAGGAAGGGTCCTGCGGTTGTTCTCCCGGCTTTGCTAGTGAGAGTGAGACGACACTGGAAGTGTGCTCCTTCTTCCTCACATTTCGCTGGAGGAAAAGAGATCCTGTGTTTTTAAGTTGCCTTCTTGATTTTGCGTTTTCCTGGTTTCTGCAACCCTTTAACTGTTTTCTAGAGCCCTGAGAATGATCTTTCTGTCAGTTCTGTTGTTCAAGGCCTCTGCTGGAGTACAAAGCCCTGGCACAGCTCACTGCATCATGAACAGAATCTTGACTAACTTTTTGAAGTAGGAGGGATACTCTCAGTACACTGGGGACCCAGAGACCCACATTTGATCTCCCACAGTCCCCAGGAACTGAGCCATGGACTGAGCCAGAGAAGCTACAGTGAAGCTTTCAGTACCTAGGAGTTCTTTGGGGATTGGTGGTATTATATAGAAAGAATTCATTTTTCAGTTAATGCCAAAAACCCTGGTCCTCTCTTGGGTAAGCAGAATGAAGCTTGAACATAAGATAGCTATTAGAGATTTTTGGTTCCATTTTCAGCTGTAATTGCCTTTAAGTTCTTCCAAATGGAAAGACAAGTGTCCTAGGTCACCAAGGGCAAGGAGTGAAATAGCATCCTTGCAGAAAATTGGCAGGTGACCCCCACATAATCTAGACTTGGCTTTGATTTTGTACTTACATTCGAACACGGGTGTGTCAGATGTTCTGGGAACCTACTTCACACAAAATAACGAAGCCACACTAATGAAGAGCTGCTGCAGGAAGCGATCCAGTTTCCACCTCCTGCCCCTGTCAGCTCCTCCCTGTCACCCACTCCACTCTCAGAAAGAAGGCTCATCTCTCAGGCTGATTCAGAGCATGGAGCAAGGTCCATTAAGTGTAAGTACCTTCATGCTGAGTTTGTAGCACTCATGGATGCTTAGTGATTTATCTCACAAAATGTGCATCTTTCTCAACAGCACTACACATTACTAAAGAAAACCATACCTAACTTCTACCAAGAGGTGGAAGCAGGGCATATGGACCCCCATGCTCCTCATTCCAGCCTAGTGTCTCCTTGTTCAAGAGAGAATGTGGATGCTGCCCTGAATTACAACACTACTCCTAGAAACTGTAAGCAAATGGTCACCAAGAGCAAGAAGATTCTCAGAACCAGACATCTCCTTCGGGTAAAACAAGAAGTTAATCAAACACACTCTTTGGAAATATGCTGTTCACAGCACATGACAAATGCTCGTCTCACCCAAACAGTCCCCATCACATTATTGTATTGGTGGGTTTTTATCATAAGTTTTGTAAGGATTTTGGCATAGAACATCAAAACATGATGAATAAAGGAGAATAGCAGAGATCCAGAAAGAACTGTGCTGGCTGTGTACAACCTGGTGTCAACAGCTTAGACCTTCTTGTATAATGCTTGTGGTGGATGGTGCTATATAATTTCTCCTGGAGTTTTTCTATGTTTGAAAAAATTTTTGGTATTTGAAGTCATATTTGTCTAGTTCAGAGACATTTTTCATAATGCTGATAACAATTTGATACCACTATGTGTCTAAAATAGACACACACAATCACAAGGAGTATATAGGGCTCTATCATGGTGCATACAAAGGGATGTTTTTTTTTTAACTTTTTATTTTGAAGTAACTTCAAACATAGGAAAGTTGAAAACATAAAACAAAAGTAATAAAGAGAAATATCCCCTACCTATTTATCAACTTTTAAAATTTTGCCACATTTGTTATATCTATCTATCTTCCTTCCTTCTTTTCCTCTCTCTCTCTTTTTCTTTCTCTCTGATTATCAGTCATCTATTTTCTAAACATTTTAGAGTAGGTTGCATATATCAAGGTTCTTTACCATTTAATACTTCCATGTGCATTTCCTCAGAACAAGGATATTTACTTATATAATCACAATAAGTACAATTAATGAGTTTGAGAAATTTAATATTAACGTAAAGATTACAGTCTATATTATATATTTTTCATTTGTCCCAATAACGTCCTTTTGGGCATTTTCTCCATTATTAGATCCAATCCAAGGTCATGTAGTACATTGTTTTGGTTTGCTAAAGCTGCTGAAACACAGTGTATCAGAAATGGATTGACTTTTATAAGGGAGATTTATTAAACTACAAGTTACAATTCTAAGGCCATGAAAATGTCCAAAATTAAGGCCTTCACTCAAGAAAGGCCGATTGAATCTGGGATTTGTCTGCCACGTGGGAAGGCACATGGTGATGTCTGCTGTCCTCTCCAGGCTTCTGGTTTCAAACGGCTCTCTCAGCATCTCCAAGCATTTGTATCTAGGCATCTGCTCTCTGTGTCATCTCTGAGCTCTCTCTTCTCCATGAGCATTTTTAAGGACTAATTAAGACCCACCTTGAATGGGTGGGATAACATATACATGGAAATAATCTCATCAGAAGGTCCCACCCACAATTGGGAGGGTCACATCTCAATGCAAACAATCTAATCAAAAGATCCCACCCACAATAAATCTGCATCCACAAGATTGGATGAAAAGAGCAGCACATGAATTTAATTGTCATTATCTCTTTTGTCTCTGTCTCTCTCTTTATAATATATACAGCATAAAATTACCCACCTCAACCACTCCCAAGCATACAATTTGGTGGCATTAGTCACAGTCTTGCTGTTGTGCTACCATCACCACCATCCATTACCAAAAGTTTTCCATCACCTCAAACGGGGACTCTGAACCCATTATGCATTTACTTCCCATACTTTCTGCCTGCACTCCCCTCCTATTTACCTGAGCTCTACTTCTTTCTCTTCAAATTTACATATTCTAGTTATTTCATATAAATGGAATCATGCAACATCTGTCCTTTGTGTCTGGCTTATTTCACTCAACAACACAATGTCATTAAGGTTTATCTGTGTTGTAGCATGGATCAGAACTTCTTTCTTTTCTATAGCTGAGTAATATTCCATTGTATGAGTAGACCACATTTTATTTATCCACTCATCTGTTGATGGATCCTTGGGTTGCTTCTACATTTTGTCTATTGTGAATATGCCACTATGAATATTGGCATAAAAATATCTGTTTGTGTCCCTGATTTAAAGCTTTTGGAGTATATACCTAGAAGTGGAATTGCCAGGTCATATAGTAATTCTCTATTTTTCTTTCTGAGCAAACTCCCAACGGTTTTCCACATTGGCTGCTCCATTGTACATTCTCACCAATGATGTATGAGGTTTCTATTTCTCTGCATCCTTGTCAATACTTATTTTCCCTTTTCTTTTTTTGATAATAGCCATTCTAGTGAGTATGAAGTGGTAATTCATTGTGGCTTGGATTTGCATTTTCCTGATGGCTGATTTTGAGCATCTTTTCCAGTGCTTTTTGGTCATTTGTAGATCTTTGGAGAACTATCTATTCAAGTCCTTTCCACATTTTAAAATTGGGTTGTTTGTCTTTTTGTTGTTGAGTTGTAGGTTTTCTTTATATAACACTAGATATTCAACCCTTTTCAGATATGTATTTTCCAAATATTTTCTCCTATTTTGTGCCAGTTCCTTGATAATCTCCTCTGATACATGAAAGTGTTTAATTTGATGAAGCCCCATTTATCTATGTTTTTTTTTTGTTGTTGTTGTTGCTTGTGCTTTGGTATAAAGTCTAAGAATCCATTGCCTAATACAATGTCCTTGAGATATTTCCCTATGTTTTTTTCTAAGAGTTTTATAGTTTAGCTCTTATATTTAGGTCATTGATTAATTTTTAAATTAATTTTTTAAAAAAATTACAGGAAAGAAACACAAACATTCTTAATATTGATCATTCCATTCTACATATGTAATCAGTAATTCACAATATCGTCACATAGTTGCATATTCATCATCATGATCATTTCTTAGAACATTTGCATCAATTCAGAAAAAGAAATAAAAAGACAAGAGAAAAATAAAACGAAAACAGAAAAAAATATATATACATACCATATCCCTTACTCCTCCCTTCAATGATCACTAGCATTTCAAACTATATTTATTTTAACATTTGTTCCCCCTATTATTTATTTTTATTCCATATGTTCTACTCATCTGTTGACAAGGTAGATAAAAGGAGCATCAGACACAAGGTTTTCACAATCACACAGTCACATTGTGAAAGCTATATCATTATACAATCATCATCAAGGAACATGGCTACTGAAACACAGCTCTACATTTTCAGGCAGTTCCCTCCAGCCTCTCTGTTACGCCTTAACTAAAAAGGTGATATCTATTTAATGCGTAAGAATAACCTCCAGGATAACCTCTCGACTCTGTTTGGAATCTCTCAGCCATTGACACTTTGTCTCATTTCACTCTTCCCTCTTTTGGTCTAGAGAGTTTTCTGAATCCCTTGATGCTGGGTCTCAGCTCATTCTAGGGTTTTGCTCAATCCCTTGATGCTGAGTCCCAGCTCATTCTGGATTTCTGTCCCACGTTGCCAGGAAGGTCCACACCGCTGGGAGTCATGTCCCACGTAGACAGGGGGAGGGTGGTGAGATTGCTTGTTGTGTTGGTTGGAGAAAAAGGCCACATCTGAGCAACAAAAGAGGTTCTCTTGGGGGTGACTCTTAGGCCTAATTTTAAGTAGGCTTGACCTATCCTTTGTGGGGTTAAGTTTCATATGAACAAACCCCAAGACTTGGGGCTCAGCCTATAGCTTTGGTTGCCCATACTGCTTGTGAGAATATCAAGAATTCAACTTGGGGAGGTTGAATTTTCCCCTGTTCTCACCATTCCCCATAGGGGACTTTGCAAATACTTTTCTGCTCCCTGATCAAATCACTATGGGATTCATCGGGGCATCACTCTGGACAAACCAACAAAATCTCATGTCTTACCCAAGGTTCCATGTACTTATGTTGTTCAACCAAGCTATCTACATAAGTTATATAAGGAAATGCACTAGTCAAAATATAAATTTTGTACCAAGTAAACGTTTTTTGCTTTAGTCTCACACATACGTTGATATTTTAAAATATTAATTACCATTTATTTTCAGCACGCTGCAGTAATGACATTCCTTTGTTCTTCCTCATGCACAAACATTTTTAAAATTTGTACATTTAATCACTGTCATTTATACACTCTAGGCAATCCTAGATTATACCATCTCAATCTTTATCATCTATCTTTCTTTCTGATTTCCTTTGTGCCCCCAGCCCTCCTCCCTCCATCATTCTCACATTCAGCTTCATTCAGTGTTTTAACATAATTGTATTACAGTTAGGTAGTATTGTGCTGTCCATTTCTGAGTTTTTACATTCAGTCCTGTTGCACAATCTGTATCCCTTCAGCTCCAATTACCCCATTTCTATCTCCTGATGGTCTCTGTTACCAATGAAATTCTCCAAGTTTATTCACTAATGTCAGTTCATATCAGTGAGACCATACAGTATTTGTCCTTTTGTTTCTGGCTAATTTCACTCAACATAATGTCCTTAAGGTCCATCCATGTTGTTACATACTTCATAACTTTACTCTGTCTTACAGCTGCATAATATTCCATCATATGTATATACCACAGTTTGTTTAGCCACCCATCTGTTGATGGATATTTTGTCTGTTTCCATGTCTTGGTAACTGTAAATAATGCTGCTATAAACATTGGTGTGCAAATGTCTGTTTGTGTCCATGCCCTCATGTCCTTTGAGTAGAGACAGCATATAGATGGGTCCTGTTACCTAATCCATTCTGCCAGTCCATGTCCCCTGATTGGGAAGCTTAATCCATCAACATTCAGTGTTATTACTGCCTGGGCAGTACCCTCCTCTACCATTTTGCCTTTTGGCTTTTATATGTCCTTCTAATTTTCCTTCTTTTTACCTTTACTCATAGTCTTCCTTTCTACACTCTTCTCCACACCTCTCTCTTCTGCCTTTGTTTCTGTCTCCAGTGTTCCCTTTATTATTTCTTGCAGAGCTTGTCTCTTGGTCACAAATTCTCCCAGTGATTTTTTGTCTGAAAATGTTTTAATTTCTCCCTCATTTTTGAAGGACAATTTTGCTGGATATAGAATTCTTGGTTGGCAGTTTTTCTCTTTTAATAATTTAAATATATCATCCCACTGTCTTCTCGCCTCCCATGGTTTCTGTTGAGAAATCTATGCATAGTCTTATTGGGCTTCCCTTGTATGTGATGGATTGCTTTTCTCTTGCTGCTTTCAAGATTCTCTCTTTCTCTTTGACCTCTGACATTCTGATTAGTAAATGTCTTGGAATACGTCTATTTGGATCTATTCTCTTTGGGGTACGCTGCATTTCTTGGATCTGTAATTTTAAGTCTTTCATAAGAGTTGGGACATTTTCACTGATAATTTCCTCCATTAGTTTTTCTCCCCCTTTTCCCTCCTCTTCTCCTTCTGGGACACCCACAACACGTATATTCATGTGCTTCATATTGTCCTTCAATTCCCCGAGTCCCTGCTCATATTTTTCCATTTTTTTCCCTATATTTTCTTTTTCTTGTTGGATTTCAGATGTTCCATCCTCCAGTTCACTAATCCTATGTTCTGCCTCTCAAAATCTACTATTGTAGGTTTCCATTGTTTTTTTCATCTCTTCTACCCTGACTTTCATTCCCATAAGTTCTGTGATTTGTTTTTTTCCAGACTTTTGATTTCTTCTTTTTATTCATTCCTTGCCTTCTTTATATCCTCCCTCAATTAATTGATTTGGTTTTTGATGAGGTTTTCCATGTCTGTTCGTATACTCTCAATTAATTGTTTCAGCTCCTGTATGTCATTTGAATTGTTGGTTTGTTCCTTTGACTGGGCCATATCTTCAATTTTCCTAGTGTGATTTGTTATTTCTTGCTGGCGTCTAGGCATTTAATTACCTTTCACTTCTTTTTTCTAGGGTTTTCTTGTTGGATGAATTTGTTGTCTCTCTGTTCTTTGACATTCAGTTCAGCTTTTTCTGGACCTCTAGCTTAGGTTTTGTTTAACAGAGGAGAAATTTTCAGTTCTTGTTTTCTTGTTTCTTGCCATGCTTGTATGGTGCCTTTTCCCCCCCACCCTGAGGAGGGTCTATGTAGGTATTATAGACCCCAACTGGATTTTCCCAGATCAAACTGGCCTCCTATCAGGAGGAAAGAGTCATCTACATCAGTTTTCCCTGAGGGTGAGACCCAGCAGGTTGACAGACTTTCCTGTGAAGTCTCTGGGCTCTGTTTTTCTTATCCTGCCCAGTATGTGGCGCTTGTCTGCCTGCAGGTCCCACCACCATAAGATGATGCAGTATCTTTAACTTTGGCAGACTCTCCCTGCTGGGGGCATGATGGAGACAAGAGGAGAGGTTGTAGGCTGGTTTTAATGGCTTCAAATTACCAAGCTCTGGTGTCTGAATTCCTTGAGGGAGGGATTCCACCTGAGTTGGGCTTCACCCCTTCCCTGGGGAAGGCACAGGCTCCAGACAAGCCCTCAAACAAGCTTGTTTCTGCCTATGCCTGGGGCAGTTGCAGCCTGAGAAATCTGCTGCTGTATCCAAAGGCAGTCAAGCCTTTATAGAAACACAGCCACAAAAACCTCTGCTTCCTTTTTTTTCTTTTTCTGTCAGCCCTGCCCCCTTGTTGCCGGGGCAAAAATGAGCCACCTCCACTTTGACCAGGTTCACCTGAGCTGGGGGCCTATTTTTATTTTTTATTTATTTATTTATTTATTTATTTTATTTTATTTTATTTTTTTTTGGCCTATTTTTAGTAGTCAGAATTTGTTAATTAATTCCACAATTGGCGTTTGGTTGGGCTCAGCCCTGCTATTGGTAAAGTCTCTTTCCTTTCCCCTCCGGGAAGCAGCCTGTGGGGGAGGGGCGCTGGCCGCCCTGGCTTGGGGAACTCATGGTTCTGGGGGGGCCAGCCGGTCCAGCTGGTCCAGACTGGGGTACGCTGTGTGTCTGGTCACTGACGTGGCCCCAGGAGCTGTTCTGTACTGTTTCTGGTTATTCAGTAGTTGTTCTGGAGGACGAACTAAAATGCGCTCATTGCTAAACTGCCATCTTGGCCCGGAAGTCATTGATTAATTTTGAGTTAATTTCTGTTTATGATGAATACTTCTCTTTTAAGGAGATTCAGGTTTATAACGGTAGAGAAATGAACATCTGTCAGTGGCTGTCACAGGAGCATTCCAGGTAAAAGTCAGCAGCACTCAACCAACAGGACCCAAACTTTGCTCAACAATGGTATGCTAAGTGAAGTTTACATATTTATCCTTCTTACCTCTCTTAGCTAAATGGCAGCCAGGTTAGAAGAGTCTTCTTTGAAAATATGACTAACCAAAGGAAAAAAACACCTGAAGATATTGATATGGGTGGTGGTGATGGATATCTAGTGTCTAGATTACTTAGCTAGACAATCACTTGGAAGTTGGAATGTGTTTTTAATTTTATTGAGATAAAATTCACATAACATTTTAATTTTAATTCAGTC
>PVIY010054309.1:0-14286 GCA_004026745.1 Myrmecophaga tridactyla
AAGATACTCGGGGAACGACAAAGTAAGTAGAAGACAAATGCGCGGCGAGGGTCCGAGGAGGCAGTCACTGCGGACACGCGAGGCCCCGGGGGTGCGCAGGGACTGGAGGTGGTGGCTCTGCCCGAGCCGGGTCCCAGGTCGCGGCGCCCAGCGGGCAGCCTGCGGGGCCGGTCCTCCCTGCCGCGGCCCCGCCCGGGACAGGGCCGCAGACTGCGGGGCAGACCCCCCGCCGGGGCCGCCCCCCGCGCCGCGCGTCCTTCCCGCCGCCCCAGACCCCGCGGGGCCCCGTGCTGACCTGGGCTCGGGGGCTCCGGGACGCCGTGCGGGCAGCCGGGCCTGGGAGCCCGAGCAGCGCGAGTGCCCCGGCGGCCGCCGCGGTCAGGCTCCCGGAATGGGACGGCCTGAGTCGCCGCGGGGGCGGGTGGCCGCGCCCCACCCTCGGGGCCGCCTCCGCCCGGCCCTCCTGTCCCCTCCCGCCGCGGGGCCCCGGCGCGGGCGGGACAGGCTCGCCCGGGGCATCGCCGGGACCCGGCGGGGACCCGGTGGGTCCGACGTCCCCCTGCGCGCCCGCAGGACGGGGGCGAGGGGACGGCCCGGCCCCGCGGCGGAGGAGCCCGAGGGAGCCCCGGCCCGGCCCGCCCTCCCGGCGGGGGAAGTGCTCTCCGAAGTCGGCGGCGGCGCAGCGACCCGCGCGGGCCCGGGCCCCTCCCTCCCCGGCGGCAGCCCCGGCCCGGCCCGGCCCGGCCCCAGCCCCCGGAGGCCGCGGACCCGCGGCGCCTACCTGCTCGGCGCGGCTCGGGTGCAGGGACGCGCGGGCGGCGCCCGAGAGAAAGTTGGCCCCGAGCGCCCGGCGCGCCGCTCCCGCAGGCTTCCTGCCCGGCTTCCGCCGAAGCCCAGCGCCGAGTCCGAGGGCGCCCCGCGGCGGGCGCGCAGCTCCTGGGGGCCGCCCCCGCAGAGCCCTGGGGCCGCACAAGGCGCCGGCAGCAGGGCACCGCCCTCCGCAACTCCCGCTCTGCTTCTGCAGCCCCGGGCTCTTCCGCGCCTCCTCCCGGGAAGGCGGCTCCGCACTCCCGGCGCGAGAGCGCGCGGGCCCCGCGGCTCCGCCTCCTGCTGCCGCCCGACCGCCCTTTGTTGGAGAGGACGCGGGACCCCGGGAGGGTGGGGCGCGGGGAGGCCCAGGATGGGTGGGCCTGGGGGTTCCAGGTAGGATGTCCCCTGGGAGGGTGGGGGCGGGGTGTCCGGGGAGGGTGGGCGCGGGGACCCTCGGGGAAGGCGGGCGCGGGGTGTCCGGGGGAGGGTGGGCGTGGGACCGCGCGCCGCCCCGGGCGGGGACTCGTGTCCCGGCGCTGGGTGCGCCCTGGGAGAGGGACACCCGCAGATCGGGACCCCCGCCCGCGCTCCCGCCCCCTCGGGCGCCCCCAAGCCCCAGCCCCGCCGCCGCTACCCCAGCAACTTCGCGCAGCCGGGAGGGCCCCGCGGACTGGGCCCCGGGAACGTGGCGCCCGGGTCACCTGACCGTGCCCAGTCGGTCGGCGCCGGCCCTGGAGCGACCCGTGCGTGCCCGAGCGGGGCTGGGAGGGCTGCCCCTCCGCACGCGGCCCCCGCATTCCGATCCCCGGAAATGGAGTCGCGCCTCCAGCATGACTGGGGCACCTACGTGGGATTCGATTTCGCCTTAGAGATGGATCTCTGCCTGCTCGCCCTCACCCTCTCCGGATACGCTGGCCTTGCTGACTTTTCGGTCCTGGTTCCAAGAGCCTATTTATTTTACACAATATTCCTGGTGTCCTTTTTACTATTAAGCAACGACTAAATTTCGTTTCAGACCCAGTCACACGTGCCGGTAATGTTTGCGCTGACCTTGTTTCTCTATTTTCTAATGTACACAAACATGCATGTACCATATAACTTGTTTCAGGCTTGAGGGAGCAGCCAGAGTTTACCTGGGAAGAAGTGAGTGTGCAGCATATGCTTGCTTTAGGTATTTCTCTCCCAGTGTTTAACATGATCTTGGGAAGCAAAAACAAAAACCCCAACAACCTAAGTTCCCAGTTAGGGTAAACAGAGGAACGGAAGGTTGTCAGGTAAGCTCTGGCTTATAACTGATTTAATATTTGTTAGCAATTTACCAGGCAGTAAAGACAAAACAATAAATGTACCTCCAGTCCTCAGAATTTATAGAGATGGAGTGGAAAGTAATGTTTTGCCCTAGCATTTCAACAATACATAATGAAAAGGGATAATTGGAATTTGGAAAGAAAGGATGATGGGCAAAGCAATAACATAATTAGAAATTCAAGGGCCTTAAAGTTTTCAAAAAGAATTTTCTGGCTTTTTGTTAGCTATAAATGAAATGTCCCCGGGGTCCCAGTGTGACAGGTGCCGCCCAGCTAGGAAATAGGGCAGGAGGTCCTCGACGGGCGTTCACAGCATCAGCCCTCCACTTGGACACCTGGGCACCTGTGGCCTCACTGTTTCCAGCTCACGTCCCCTCGGGAAAAGACAGATGCTCTCCCAGGGTGGGAAGAAAGAGGCCAGAGAACTTCCTGTTGATGGGCTGCCCAGGCAGCCAAGCTGGGCCTGATCTCATAGCCTGGGACAAAGGGGAAGCTAGCCTCACGGTGAGGCTGTGATCACCATTTTGGTTTGTTAACGCTGCGGAAATGCAATATACCAGAAATGGGTTAGCTTTTATAAAGGGAATTTATTAAATTACCAGTTTATAGCTCTAAGGCCTCATAAAAATGTCCAAACTAAAACATCAGCAGTTCCACAGCAATCCCAGGGGTAAATAATGGGCAGAGGGACAAGAGTTACGAGGAGGTTTAGATTTCCTGGTTGGTGAAGGTGTCTTTATTGGTTATCTTTCTCTTGGGAACAATGAAATCTAAAATTGAGAGTGTTGATGGGCTGTGGACTTTGGGCATTATACAGGATGCCTAATGAATGAAGGCAGCTAAAGGATGCGCTGAGAAGTGGATTGGCCAATGATGGTATATACATATGATAAAACACTGTGCTGCTACAAAAAGAAACAAAGTTGTGAGGCATGCAACATTGTGAGTGAATCTGTGTAACATTTGGTGAGGCAAAATAAACCAGGAACAAAGAGCAATTAATGCATGGCCTCCTTTAGAAAATGCGTAGAAGAAAACGGGGGCCTAGATTGTAAATTCTTACAGCAGTCACATTTAGTCTGGAGTGGTAATTATTTCTGGATTTTGAGAAGCTGTTTTATATATGTATAACCTGGTGTTTAGAGATAATAACAAAGCCATCAGGTTGGGATTAAGGTAGTTCAGAACACAGGAGTAAGGAAAACAGTGTCTACATTTTAGAACCTTACCTACTCTTTGAGACCAAGGGAAGAAAGGTTTATTTTGTTCAGAACCTAAATTTTCTGTAGCACATAATCTAACTCAACCTGTCTGGATAGTTCATTTGAACAATCTAAACACAGGGAGCCCAGAATAAGAAAGAGGGCCTTTAATCCTGTATAGCTTAATGTAATGCCTGGATACATCCTAGAATATATGAAGCAGATAATCAGAAAGTATTGGCAAGATCCCTTGAGGGATGGGAGAAAAAATATGGAATATTAAACTTTACCACCAGGGAAAACCCTGATACTGTTTCAAACATTAGGGACACCCAAATCAATAGCCCAAGCCCTTGGTCTTGAGGCTTTTTCTTGTGTAGCTTATGTAGGTAGTGGAGAAGCTTAGTCTAGTTATAAGTATGCCTAAGAGTTACTTCTGGAGGACCTCTTGTTGCTCAGATGTGGCCTCACTCTCTCTGATCCCAACTCTGCAGGTGAAATCATTGCCCTTCCCCCCTACATGGGACATGACATCCAGGGGTGAAAGTCTCCCTGGCAGTGTGGGAGATGACTCGCAGGGATGAGTCTGGCCCTGGCAATGTGGGATCAACAATTCCATCCCGACCAAAAGGGGGTAAAGAAGTGTAACAAATAAGGTATCAGTGGCTGAAAGAGTTCAAATCAAGTTGAGAGGCTACTCTGGAGGTCATTCTTATGCAAGCTTCATCAGACATTGCTACCTATCATAACTTGTCAAGCCCCAACCAAAACCATTTTAGCCAATTCTAAAGAACACCTAGGACAGTATATAAGATTCTACAAAGGTCCAATGCACCAGGGTAATTTTCCAGAAACCTACAACCTCCGGATGGGTCCCTGGACCAGTAAGGCCTAGAGGGGCCAGCCTCTCTAGAACATCAGCTAGTTCCATCCTCCTATCCCGTATTATTGACAGAATACTTTGCTTCCATATTATTGATAGCCCCTTCCTACATGAAAAAATTAGAATGGGCATAGCCCAAATACCCCTAAAGAGTGACAGAAAGATCAAAGATGATGGTAGAGTTCTACAGAGAAGGTAGGATTTAACAAATGAGTATGATTGCTGAATCATGACATTTCTTTTAGTCTCTAGTAGCTCTAGTATTTTACTTCTAGAGCAGCAAGAAGTAAAAACCTAAAATTGTGGAACTGTAACCCATACCAAACTCTGAAATCTATTTGTCACTAATTGTTGCACTATGCTTTGAAATTTATTAGGTTTTTTGTATATGTTATTTTTCACAAAAAAGAAAAAATGTTGATTGTGATGATAAAAATATATATATTCCTTCTAGCCTCCAGTGTTCTGGAGCAGCTAGAAAGAAAAATCTGAGGTGATGGTATGGTAGCCCATGACAAACTCTGGGACCCACCCTGTAACTACTTATTGAAGAGTGCTTTGAAAAATATTGCTTTTTTCTTTCTTTGCTTGGTATTTATGTTATATTATACAATTAAAAAGTTAAAAATAAATAAATAAATTTTTTAAATGTCCAAACTAAGGCATCCAGAGAAAGGCACCTTGACTCAAGAAAGCCCGATGGGTCCAGAGCTCCTCTGTGAGCTGGGAAGGTATGGTGCTGGCATCTGCTAGGGTCTCTGGCTTCTGGTTTCAAATGGCTTCCCTCCAGGCATTTTCTTCCTGCATCTCCAAACATCTGGGTCTCATCTGCACTGCTCTCTCTGTGGGCCTCCAAGCATCTCTAAGCATCTGTCAGCAATCCCTTCTGTTCTCCAAGCATCTGCCTCTAAGGTTTTTCCAAAATGTTTGAAGGACTTTTGAAGGACTCCAGTAAGCTAATCAAGACCCACTTCAAGTGGATGGAGTCACATCTCCATCTAACAAAAAGCCACACCCACAATTGGGCACACCACATCTCCTGGCGATAATCTAATCAAAGGCCATGTCCACAGCTGGGGCCGCTACATTTCTGTGGGGATAATCTAATCAGAGGGGCTTCTGCCCTACACTGTTGAATCAGGATTAAAGGACGTGGCTTTTCTGGGGTACACAACACTTTCAAGCTAGCACAGCCCCAGAGAGGAACGTTTCCATGGAACAGACGGTGGGGTCTCGTTCCCCTGCCCCAGGAAGCGAGCACCCCCGTAGCACACCTGCAGCTCACCTCGCACCTGAGACCAGGCCGTGGGACAGGTGTAAGCACAGGCTGCAGGGCATTCAGACATGGAAAGCCTCTTCCCAGGGCCCTCGGGGGGGCCAGTCTGCAGAGACCGACAGTCACCCAGAGCAGTGGAAATCAGAGAAAGTGGCATGGCGTCCCTGGATAAGCTCTGTAAATAAGGGAGAATACATGAGCATGGCGTATATAGATTCATGCACAAAGATATACACATATGTACATCGCTGTGTATCATATATGCATGATTGTATATGGGTATATGTATATGTATACAGGAAACTAACCCTGTAATATGTAAATCCCAATATGTAAACCAAAAAGAAAACTTATTTTACTACACTCTATGCAAGTATATATAAATGCGGTTTGACTTTAAATGGCAGAAATGTGGAGAAACACAATGCATAGGAAGGCAAGGCGCCCCTTCAGCTTTGCTCTTGGGGTTACAATTAATAAAATCCAAAATAAAAGCATATAAGGGAAGGGAAAAGGTCTGGGAATATATTTTTCTTATCTTTTCAACATCAAGAAAGAAGAGCTCTGTCCCTTGTCTATAATAGATACTACCACCTGGCATAGTTGCTGAATTCCTCAAGCAAACATCTAGCATTTATAGGCAAGTTGGAGATAGATGTAAATTAAAACATGTCATGATACAGTCAAGGAAGCAAAAAATAACAATGATGGATGAAACTTTTAACGGAGAATTTGCACAGAGGCCGAGTCTGTCACAATTTAGTGAGAGTCACAGGGGTGCACATATAAAATTCGGTTTGCCTGCCAACCCCGGAAATTTGGATGTAGTAGGTGTGGGGGTCCGTAAAGGGAGTGTGTTACCAAGCAGCCCGTGGGGTCAGACAGGAGGTCAAGGCCACTTGGAGCCACTCTGCCTTAGAGGCTGAGGTCCATAGCCCTCTTTGCGTGGTCCGAGAGGACTAGAAACTGCCCTCCAAGAATGAAATCCCGACAGGATACGTCATAATCTCAAAACACCTGTGCAGAGCCCAGTCTCTGAATCCCAGAGTCCCTGCCCACCCAGCCTCCTGAGGCTGTGGCATCAGAAGGAGCCCCAGCAATTTTGGCAGCTCTGGGGGTGCCAGGCCTGGTCATGGCCTGGGGCGCCAGGGCTGGAGGACAGCCTGGGGCAGGGGGAGGAGCGCAGGCAGTGCCAGCACAAGGTCTCGGAGGACAGGAAGAAGGGACTGGGCAGCTGGGGAGGATAAAGAGCAGGGAGGGGGAGGGGAACCTGGCCAAGGGCCAAGGCGGTGCCTTCCCAGGAGGATCAGAACCTTCTGGAATAATGCAGATGTCTCTGTTGGGCCTGTCCCAGCTTTTACTTTTTCTTTGTTGAATTCACTTGATAATTTTATGAAGTTGGTGCTGGAAAGGATTCTATAGACTGTCCTCCAATGCTCTAATTTTACAGGTGAGAAAACCTAAATGGAAGATGCAAATGTGGCTGGGGGCACATTTAGCTAAAATAAAATGAACTTTGGGGGGAAATTATCCACATTACTAAGATGCGTCCCTGTGTTATGTGAGTCCAGGGGTGTCGTGGTCAGGTTCCTGTGTCAGCTTGGCCAAGTGGTGGTACCTGTTTGTCTGGTTGGACAAGTGTTGGCCTGTCTGTTGCGATGAGGACATTTCACAGAATTAAATCATGATCACGTTGGCTGCATCCACAGCTGATTGCATTTGTAATCAGCCAAGGGGAGTGTCTTCTGCAATGAGTGAGTTTAATCTAATCACTGGAAGCCTTTTAAGGAGGATTCAGAAGAGACAGGCTCTCTTCCTGCTTCGGCCAGTGAGCCTCTCCTGTGGTTCCATGACCCTTCATCGGAGTCATCGGCTTCACAGTCTGCCCTGTGGATTTTGGACTCTACTTTCCCATGGCTATGTGATATACTTTTATAAATTTTAAATCTACGGATATTTCCTGCTGATTCTGTTTGTCTAGAGAACCCTAGCTAATACAAAGGTTAACCTTAAAAACAAAAACCAGGGAAGGCAGGTTTGGTAGCAGGGGTGAGCGAGGGCAGGCTTGCCCGTGGGAGTGCTAGCTGGGAAGTAGACGGGTGTCATTGCACAAGCCCATGGCACCTGCTCACCCTCAGCTTCCCATCTGTAAAGTAGAAAGACTGGTCCCTGCCCCACATGCTGGGACAACCAAATAAGTCGGTTAATACAAAGCCTCTGGTGCAGAGTCCAGTACTGTTTTACCTTGGCTAGCCCCCTCTTGCTGCCACTGGGCTCGTTTAGAACCTCTGTGGTCAGCTTCATTGATTCTTTTACCAAAAAGCACCCCGCAGACCCCCAGGTGCACCGAGCAGCTAGGGGTGCAAATGCAAGTGAGGCCGGTGTGCGTCCCCAAAGGGCTTAGCTGGTGAGAGGTCCCGACACAGCCATGGGTGTTTGTAAACTCAAGCAGGTCCCTGAGTGCCACCAGGAGAGGGACAAAACCCAACAGGAGGACAGGCAGGAGCGCAGAGAGGACAGTGAGGAGCGCAGGGACTATTACGGGCTCCTGAGGGCCGCACTGTGCCCAGCAGCCTCTGCCCGCTCCTGAAGGAGCGGCTCCCCTTCCTTTGGGGAACTGCCCCTCTCCTGCTCCAGTCTTGGGATTTTGTGGTACTGTCAATGGCATCTTTGCCCCAGGCACAGCCCCTCACCGAGGGCCACCCCCGGCCACAGTGATGCATTCAAGGAGGAAGGGAGGGCCAGGCCAACTCTGCGCGGTGACAGTGGGAGGGGACACCCCCCTTCTCCCCTTGGAATTAGAAAACCAGCGTAACACGAATTTGAGGCTACTCCACCATGCACCCCTTGGCCCTCGGCTGCTCCTGCTACCAGCTGGGGTTGACCATCTACAGAGAAGAAAATGAAACCAACACACAGGGATCAAACAAAAGGAAGAAAGAGAGTTTCGAGGAGGCCAGGTGTGATGGTTAGTTTATGTGTCAATGGGACTATTGCTTGTTCCAGCACTGGCCTGCTTGTAACATGGGGCATTTAAGGATGGGGTTGGCATCCCCAGTCAGTTTCCCTAACGTGGAATTGACCGTCTGCCGTGTGGGTGGGGTGGGGGCTCATCCAGTCAGGTGGAAATCTCAAGAACTGAGGTTTCCAGAAGAACTTCTGCCTCGGCTCTCCCCACCCCCCACTCCTCTCCGTCTCCTCCACGATTTCGGACTCAAGAGCAATCACCTGCCCGGAGCCCCCTGCCTGTCACCTGCCTGACGAACTTCAGACTCATCAGCCCTATTCCCACCTGGCCCGATGCCTTGAAAGGAGCCCCCTTTTGCACACATGCACACGCACACTGCACTTCGGTTCGGCTTCTCTGGAGGACCCTGACGTCCGCTGGGGGCTGGTTTTCCTGCTCATAGGGGCAGGAAGTGCCCTTGCTGTCATTCCCTTTTCTGAACACTTACTGGGGTGGGTATTCTGTCACCCGGAGCTGAGGGTGCCTCATCCAATATACAAACTACCCAGGTAAGGAGGAGGCAAGGCTGGAAGGTGAGAAAGAACATGAGGGTGCATGTGGAAATGGGGTACGAGAAGATCCCCCCAATTCCCCACCATCCCTTTGCCCAGGTAAGGACTGCACCCTTAGCCTTGGCCTGGAAGGGTAGGTCCCGGTCTCCATTCCTGGCACTCCGGCTTGGCACTGGGAGACCTGGAGCATGCCCCCCACCCCGGCCTGGCAGGAGCCCCCACCCCACCCCAGCCTGGCTCTGCCATCTCCTTGCTGGGAGCAGTGCAGGCTCCAGATGCTCCCTGAGGGTCCACGTCCCCTGGGGTCTACTCCTGGGCTGGGGAGCATCCTGTTCCCCTATAGTCCCCTCTGCCAGGCAGCCGTAGGTGTTCCCACTGCCCCTCTGGATGGTAGGCCCTGAGCTGCCCAGCTGACCCACTGGATAGAGACCAGCTTTGCCACCCAGGCTATCCCCCGGCCCCCTTTCCAGAACCTTCCCTCCAGGCATTGCCTCTGTGGGGTGGAGAGATGCCGGCAGGATGGGACGTGAACCTGAGCCTGACCAGGTGATGACGTGAGCAAACCGGCCTGCTGTATCAACCAGGTGTTCCTTCTAGAAAGCTCCCTCACGGTGTCTGTGGGTGCCATGCCCTCCCATGCTCTGGCTCTTCGGATAGGCCAGTTTTCCCACCCTGTGTTCCGAGGGCCTGGAGGGCAGGCCCAGGCCCCGGGGATGAGCTGGCGAGCCATCTGAGAAGGGCTCCGCGTGGCTTCTGGGCCTCTCCCTCTGGAGCCCGGGGAAGCCCTGCAGGCTCAGTGTAGGAGGGCGAGATACCAGGCAGCTGGTTGGCCCTGTGCAGACAACTTCATGTCTTGGTTGTTTCATAAACCCCACTGCACTGTTTTGTAAAACAGCTGCAGTCACCACTGTCCTCAAGCTGTCTGCAGGACAGTGAGTTCAGGCCACCATGCCCAAGTCCCCTCCTCCCATAAATGCCCCCATTAAGGATCTGCCCAGAGGCTCCAGGCCACGGTGGCACGTGTGTCTGCAATTGCAGCCCTTAGGGGCTGCTCCTTCGCTGGGACATAGAGGCCACTTCCCAGAAGGAATGAAGGCGTGGCCAGCCCAGAGTGCCTCGGCAGAACAGCCCTTGGAGAAGAGGAGAAGACATCCAAATCACAAGGCCCACATTCTTGCTCCTGGCTTCGTTTTCCTTGGGGTCTTGAAGGAGGACATGAAGGGAACAGCTGCAGAATCAGCAGGGAAGGGATGCCATCCCTTCTGTCTGAACCCTGTACAAGAGAAGGTTTCCATGGATTTCAGCTGCAGAGAAGGTGCGTTCCTCCTCACCTGATACAAATGCCATGTGGAAGGTGGACTCAGAAGGTCCCAGGACTCAGCAGGAAGGCCATAGAGTGCAGCAGCAATTCAGCTCCATTAGAGTGACAACTCTTTATGTCAAATATAATATTTATGTCGTGAATTGGAATTATATATGTAAGGTTGTTGTACTGCTAGTTTTTATTGCTTATATAAATAAGCTATAGGTGATAGCTGATTTTATACGTGAGCTTTCAGCACACAGCAATGGTTGCACACATTTAAGTGACAATATAATTAAAGTAATGTAACAGCATCTGGAGTCTACACAATCTTGTTTTTCCTTAAATAGGGTTAGAACTCAACAAAATTACTCAAGTTTGCAGAACATTGAGTTAGCCCAATAGTTTTGTTAGAATGGGCCAATATGAGCGTGGATCTTTATAGAATGCTATCAGAGCGTTCAGAAGTCACTGATTTGTACAAAAATATAAAGTGTCAGCCCTCTGTGGTCAAAATCTCAATTGTGACCTGTCCTCCAGGTGCAGATGGCCTGAACGTGCCATCAGTTTGGCTTCTCCCCAAGCCCCAGCGACACGACACTAACGGCACTTACTTGGAGGAGCAAAACCAACCACAGCAAGGGAGACAGATAAAGGCAACATTTCTGAAGCAGGAAAGTGGACATTCAAGTGGAGCAGTAGAGAATAAACCTAACTTTCATTGAGGGCCCGCAAGGCTCAGGATTCGGAAGTGCCCTGGATAAGGAGGGTGATGGGGAGAGGAAGCAGTTAGAATGGAGTGGGAGAAAGAAGTAGCTGGACCCTCTCCCTGGAGACCACCCCACCAGGTGGGTGCCTGCTTCCCACCTCACAGCAGAAGATGGGAAATGATTCTCTGGGGTGGTGGAGTGGGACAAAGTGAGAAGTGCATTCTCCAGGGTGGGGAGGTGGGACAAAGTGAGAAATCTATTCTGGGAAGGGGGGGAGCCAGGACTCATCAGGCCAATGGTATCTGCAGCAGGGGTGCTGGGTATCCATCCTCAGAGCGGACACCCCAGCACCTCCCTGAGCTCAGCTCCCAGGTCCCTACAGCTGGACCTTTTCCCTCCATACAGGACTGTCTGAGGACTCATAGCCCTGGAGGAAATGCCTTGAAAGGCCTGAGACAAACGCTGACCCATCTGTCCCGCAGGAAAGCTGAGGGCCATAGCATCAGCACCTTTCAGCCAGCTGTGCATTCTCACACCTCAGCCATGAGCACACAATGAAGAATTATCAGACAGCTGAGAATAACCTCTCCCAGACATGTCAGAATGAAATATAGATATGCAGAAAAAAGGCCACTCAAAGGAAACAAAGAGTGAGGAAACAGGAAAAGAACTTTTAAAAAACTGTTATTAGTATCTATGGAGAGATCACAGAAAATTTTTGAAGAATGAAACGAGAACAGGAGGTCCAGAAAAATAAACTCACAGAGAATAACAGAAACAAAAATTTACACTTAATTGTTGAAATGAAGATTCAATAGATGGGCTAGAAGATAAAGTTGAAGAAATCTCCCATACAGAAGCAAAAACATGAAAAATTGGAGGGAAAGCATAAGTAAATTAGCATACCATCCAGGAGAATTTCCTTAAAGAGAAACTAGAGAAAACAATCATTCTATCAATGAAATTATTTAAAATTTCTGCAAACTGAAGAATATATGTTTCCAGCATAAAAAGGCTCACTACATGAAAATAGAGCCACACAGAGACACGTCAGAGAGACATTTCAGAACACTGGGGACAGTGAGAAGATTCTACTCATTTCTGGAGGGGAGGGGAAAATAGATCACATACAAAGTATCAGAAATGAAAATGACTCTGGGCTTTCCAACAGCAGCACAGGAAATCAGAAGAAAATGGAGGAAGGCATTAAAAATTCTGAAGGGAAACCACCTAGCGGTCTGTGTCCAGCCAAGTCCTCAACTAAGTGTGAAGGTAGAATGAAGACCTTTCAGCCAAAAACTTTATCCCTCTGCCCTCCTACACAACCCCATTCTCAGGGAGTTACTGAAGGATATGCCCCACCAAAACAAGGGAGTAAGCCAAGAAAAAGGAAGACATAAGTTACAGGTTAAAAGAGATTCACAACAGGACAAATGCAAAGGAACCTCACACCTACCCAGGGTGAGACCCCAGCCATGGAGGGTAGCCCGCCTGGACTCAGGCAGGTGCTGGGTGCGGCCGTCCAAATATGATGCATGGAGGATCACATGCTTTAATGGTAAAGATGGCATAGGAAACAAAGCAAATGAGAAAACCAGACAATCTCTAACTGAGAGAAGACTACCAGCTGTGCAGTTCAGGAAAAGTAACTCCAGTTGACTGCATGACTCAGCAGGGAAGAGCACGTATAATCAGAGCGAGGTTAGCCTGGACCTTGAGTCCCTCCAAATTACAATAAATCTAGAAGAGGAGAATGGGCAGATGAGAAGTTTTTAGGACTGTTTGGTCAGGATGGAGGAGAAGAGGCCTCAAAAGCCTTGGATACATCCTGGGAAGTCAATGCATAACGTTCAAACGGAGAAACACGAAGCAATAGCACTATGAGCAGAAACTTAGAGGTAGAGGTGAAAAGCAGAAGGATCAGCTAAAATAGTTCAAGTAGATGCCTCTGGGAGAAGGGCTTGGAGGAGAAAGTTTGGGGAACAGCATTTGCCATTTCAAACCTTGTAGAATTACTTGAATTTTTTTGCACATTTAACATTAACAAAAATAAAAAGCAAAATAAAAATTTAGAGGCTCATAGAGTGAGTAATTTCATGCAGAACAGAACAAAAAGCCATTGGTTTACATTCAATACCAGAGACCCAGTATTAAGTAGAGGAGCCATAGCATCAATATTGAAAATTGCTTGTCATACAACTTTAAATACATCAACTCTTTTCCTGTTTTCGGTAAAATGTAATAGGGTGTGTGGGTCCCTAAGCAGTATCATGGGGCCTAGGCAATGTGCTTATTCTGCCTAATGAATAACTCGGGGGAAAGGGGTTCAGCACAGATTTCCGTGCACTTACAGTTCACAAAGCTCCCATTGCTTTGGGGATCAACATTTCTGGGTCAGAATGATGGCAAATTCAGTGCTTTCTAAACAATAAAGCTTTATTTGATCTGATCCCTGGTGGTCCAAAACCATGTTACACAATATTTACCCTCATTTTTTTCTCAATATTTCATTGCAGTAATGTGACTGTGTGACTGTGAAAACCTGTGTCGGATGCTCCTCTTATCTACCTTATTGGCAGATGTGTAAAACATATGAATTAAAAATAAATAAATAATAGGGGAACAGATGTTAAAATAAATTTAGTAGGTTGAAACGCTAGATCAATGAAAGGGGCATGGTATGTATGAAATTTTTTCTGGTTTCTTTTTTAAATTTCTTTTTCTGAATTGATGCAAATGTTCTAAGAAATGATCATGATGATGAATATACAACTATGTGATGATACTGTAAGCTACTGATTATGTATCAAGAATGGAACGATCATATGGTAAGAACGTTTGTGTTTGTATGTTGTCATGTTTAATAAATAAATTAATTAATTAAAAGAAATATTTCATAGCAACAACATCATGTTGAAATGCTTGAAGCCAGCAGCTTAATCTAAAACAATACCAAAGCTGTTGGCTGCGTTTTCAATAAGATTTTTCACAATTGAATATGCTATTAAAAGGTTTTTATGTCTCCAGTTCTTTCTCCTTGGACATCAGTGAGCCTGACACACTCCTCTGAGTTACAATCCTGATGCGTCTGGGTGAACAGTGTCGCCTGTTGTAACCAACTTCATCTCCCCCATTTCTACCGGGTAAGTGGACAAGGCCACCACCCCCCTCCGTGGATGAAAATGGGAAGGTGTCTCTAAACTGCTTTAAATAATGACACCTTGCAGCTGCACAGCTCTCTAGTTTTTCGTCTCTACTTGGGTACCTTTCTCTCCT
>PVIY010054310.1:0-14288 GCA_004026745.1 Myrmecophaga tridactyla
GCCCAGAATAAGAAAGAGGTCCTTTAATCCTGTATAGCTTAATGTAATGCCTGGATACATCACAGAGTATGTTAAGCAGATAATGAAAAAAGTATTGGTGAACTCCCTTGAGGGATGGGAGAAAAAATACGGAACTATTAAACTTTACCATCAGGAAATCCCCTGATACTGCATCAAACTTTAGGGATACCCAAATCAATAGCCCATACTCTTGATCTTAAGGCTCACTCTTGTGAAGTTTATGCTTGTAGCAGAGAAGCTTAGCCCACCTATAGGTTTGCCTAAGGCTTACTTCTGGAGGACCTCTTTTGTTGCTCAGATGTGGACTCACTCTCTCTAAGCCCAACTCAGCAAGTGAAATCATTGCCCTTCCCTTACATAAGATATGACATCCAGGGTGAAAGTCTCCCTGGCAACATGGGAGATGATTCCCAAGCATGAATCTGGCCCTGGCACCATGGGATCAACAATTCCATCCTAACCAAAAGGAGAAAAAGAAGTGTAACTGATAAAGTATCAGTTCTGAGAGAGTTCAAATACAGCTGAGAGGCTACTATGGCAATTGCTCTTACGCAAGCTTCAGTTAGACATTGCTAAATATCATAAGCTGCCAAACACTAACCAGGATGATTCCAGCCAATCCTAAAGAACACCTGGGGCAATATATAAGATTCCACAAAGGTTCCATGCACTAGAGTAACTTTCCAGAAACCCACAACCTCCAGATGGGTCCCTGGACCAAATAAGTCCTGAAACCTAGAGGTCCAGCCTCTCCAGGACATCAGATAGTTCCATCTCCCAATATTAGTGACAGACCCTTCCAATATGAAAAATTTAGAATGGCCTTAGCCCAAACATCTAAAGAGAGGGATGGAAAGATCAAAGGTGACAGTGGAGTTATACAGAAAAGATAGGGTTTAACAAATGAATATTACTGCTGAAGCATTAAATTGATATCTCTTTTAGTCTCCAGTATTTTAGAGCAGCTAGAAGTAAAAACCTAAAATTGTGGAATTGCAACCCATGCCAAACTCTGAAATATGTTCTACAACTAATTGTGGCACTGTGCTTTGAAATTTATTACTTTTTTGTATACATGTTATTTTTCACAAAAGAAAGGAAGAAAAAAGTCGATTGTGGTGATAAAAAAATATTTCAGCCTTCTAGCCTCCTATAATCTGGGGCAGCTAGAGGGAAAAATCTGAGAGGATTGCATGGTAGCCCATAACAAACTCTAGGATCTCACCTGTAACTACTTGCTGAAAAGTGCTTTGAAAACTACTGCTTTCTTATTTCTTTTCTCTGTGTATATGTTGTACTACAAAATAAAAGTTTTTAAAAACTGAGGGAGAGATTAAAATTTTCACAAACAATCCTGAAAGAATGTGTCAACAAGAGACCAACCTTACAAGAAATACTAAAGGGAGTTCTGCAGTTGAAAAAAGACAGGAAAATGAGGTATGGAGGAGGGCACAGAATTGAAGAGACCAGTAAGGGTAACTTAAAGAATAAAAAGAAATAGAGGGGGAAAAAAATATAGATGTGAAAAACAAAATCCTAAGGATAAGATGGTGGACTCGAGAAATGCCTTTTCATCCTAGAATGAGCTGAGACTCAGCATCAAGGGATTCAGAGAACCTTCTGGACCAAAAGGGGGAAGAGTGAAATGAGACAAAATGTCAATGGCTGAGAGATTCCAAACAGAGTCGAGAGGTTATCCTGGAGGTTATTCTTACGCATTAGATATATATCATTGCGTTATTCGAGATGTAACAGAGAGGCTGGAGGGAGGTGCCTGAAAATGTAGAGTTGTGTTCCAGTAGCCATGTTTCTTGATGATGATTGAATAATGATATAGCTTTCACAATGTGACTGTGTGATTGTGAAAACCTTGTGTCTGATGCTCCTTTTATCTACCTTGTCAACAGATGAGTAGAACATATGGAATAAAAATAAATAATAGGGGGAAGAAATGTTAAAATAAAAAAAATGCCTTTTCAGTAATAACTTTGTATGTTAATGGACTAAACTTAGAAATACAGATTAAAAGATACAGATTGGCAGACTGGATTAAGAAATATAATTCAGCTAATATGCTGTTTACAAGAGACTTATCTTAGATACAAAGATAAAAATAGGTTGAAAGTGAAAGGATGGCTCTGTGATTGTGAAAATCCTGTGTCTGATGCTCCTTTTACCTACCTTATTGACAGATGTGTAAAAGAAACATACGAAATAAAAATAAATAATAGGGGAAACAAATGTTAAAATAAATTTAGTAGATTGAAATGCTAGTGATCAATGAAAGGGAGGGGTAAGGGGTATGGTATGTATGAATTTTTTTCTGCTCTCTTTTTATTTCTTTTTCTGAATTGATGCAAATGTTTCAAGAAATGATCATGATGAAGAACATGAAAAAAAAGAAAGTGAAAGGATGGAAAAAGATGTTCCACGCAAGTTGTAACCAAAAGAAAGCAGGAGTAGCTATACTATTATCAGACAAAATAGACTTTAAATGTAAAGTCATCATAAGAGACAAAGAAGGACACTATATATTAATAAAAGGACAATTCACCAAGAAAAAAATAACAATCATAAATGTTTACGCTCCCAATCATTAAGCTCCAAAGTTCATGAGACAGACATTGGCAAAACTGAAAGGAGCAATAGACGTTTCAAGAATAATAGTAGGAGACTTCAATATACCACTCTCCTCTATAGATAGAACAACAAGGATCAACAAGGAAATAGAGAAGCTAAACAACTTGATAAGTGAATTAAACCTAACAGACATATATATGTCATTACACCCCAAAACACCAGGATATACTTTCTACTCTATTGCTCATGGAACATTCTCCAGAATAGATCATATGCTCGGGCACAAAACAGGTCTTTATAAATTTTAAAACATCAAAATTATTCAAAGCACCTTCTCTGATTCCAATGGAATGAAGCTGGATATCAATAACCACCAAAGAATGAGAACTTTCACAAATATATGGAGATTAAGTAACACACTATTAAACAATCAGTGGGTCACCAATAATGTATTAATCTCGTAGTTCTGTTGTAAGAATTAAATGGTTAATATGGGTAATCCATTTAACAGCAAACCCTCAGTTTTGGTGTCATCTCCATTCTACATGTGTGAGTCTCTGAAAATTTTTAAAGCCTGTCAAAATTTATACAATTTGCCATTCTTCTATTAAACATGCAACTTGAACCAACTTGCTAATGGACACTAAAAGATATCAAAGCATAATTAATGCTCTTAAAGGCATAAACAGAAAAAAAGTTTATGAGTAAAAATCAGTAGCACAGATGTATTGTGAGTTAGTGTGTGATAACCAAATGAAGTGACAGGGGAGGGTACATTCGTGTTACAGAATGGAAACAGTTCAAATACAGACTTTACCTCTTTAACAGTTCTGTTATCAGGAACAAGTCACTTAGCTTCTCTAAGCCTTGTTTAGTTATACGTAAAATGAAGATGTCCTCACAGGATTAATGTGAGCATTAGCTGAAATAAGGTATGTGCAATACTTTCCAAAGCCTATTTTATATGGAAAGTGCTCAGAAGATTTACTGAAATTATTGAAATATTTTATTGAAACAGTTTATTTAAATAATTTAAAAATTCAGGGAGAGAACAATCTAGAACATTTGTGTAAGATATGATAAAAGGTTTGGTGTTGAAAGAAATTGAAGTTATTGGTTATACTGAGATCTAAAAGTTTTATTCCTGAATTTCACATAATCTAGACTGCTACCAAAACTTTATAACTCAGAAAACTGACTAAATGTTCTTCCAGATATGTTTCACACATTTCATTCTTGCCAGGTTAAAGGTAGGATTCGTAAAATACGTTAAAATATTGGGAAGAATTTTCCTTCAGGAAAATTGATGTCAAATGGATCTAGGACATTGTTGCTTTCTAGGTTTTTGGTTGAGCATATTGTTTTACGGTTTATTTATCATAGTGGACTTCTGAGTGAATTGAATTTTATACTGTTCAAGTATTTGCATTCCTATGAGTTTAATTCAGCTTTAAAAGTATTGCTATATATATGAAAAACTATGAGATACACAATATAAACATTCTGGGGAAAACAGTGTCAATAGGCAAAAAGTAAATGTCATTTTAGTTTCTTAAACAATAAATTTATTGAATTATTGATTAGTAAAACCACTGGGACAAAGAAGAAATTGCTAGAGAAATTAGTAGCTATCTGGAGACAAATGAAAATGAGAACACAATATATCAGAACTTATGGGATGCAGTAAAGGCTGTGCTAAGAGGGAAATCTGTTACTCTAAATGCCTATATTAAAAAACAAGAAGCAAAAATTAAGGACTTAACTACTCACCTGGAGGAATTTGAGTAAGAACAGCAAACTAACCCCAAAGCAAATAGAAATAGAGAAAAAAACAAAGATTAAAGCATAGTTAAATGAATAGGAGAACAAAAGAACAATAGAAAGAATCAATAAAACCTAAAGTTGGTTCTTTGAGAAAAATCAATAAAATTGATGGGCCACTAACAAGGCTGACAAAGAAAAAAAGAGAGAGGATGCAAATAAACAAAATCAGAAATGAGAGGTGGGTCATTACCACAGACCCTGAAGGAAAAAAGAAATTATAAGATGATACTATGAACAACTATACAGAAATAAACTAGATAACTTAGATGAAATTGGACAAATTCAAGCTACAATGACTGAGAAAGAAATAGAAGATCTCAACAAACCAAGCACAAGTAAAGAGATTCAATCAGTCATCAAAAATCTTCCTACTAAGATTGGACCAGACGGTTTCACAGGGGAATTTTATCAAACATTCCAAAAAGAACTAACAACAATCCTGCTCAAATTTTTCCAAAAAATTGAGGAAAAAAGAACACTACTTAACTCATTTTATGAAGCTAACATCACTTTAATACCAAAACCACGTAAAGATGCAACAAGAAAGGAAAACTACAGGCCAATCTCCCTAATGAACAGAAATGGAAAAATTCTCAACAAAATGCTAACAAATCGAATCCAACAACACATTAAAAGAATTACATACCACAACCAAGTGGGGTTTATACCAGGAATGCCAGGATGGTTCAAAACAAGAAATGCAATTAATGTAATACAGGACATTAACAAATCGAAAGAGAAAAATTACATGATTATCTCGATTGATGCTGAAAAAGCATTTGACGAGATTCAACACCTT
Source organism: Myrmecophaga tridactyla (assembly GCA_004026745.1). Classification (NCBI taxonomy): domain Eukaryota; kingdom Metazoa; phylum Chordata; class Mammalia; order Pilosa; family Myrmecophagidae; genus Myrmecophaga; species Myrmecophaga tridactyla. Next base: position 5,225 of record PVIY010054310.1, read on the forward strand.
TTCTGATAAAAACAATTCAAAAGACAGGAATCAAAGGTAACTTCCTCAATATGATAAAGGGAATATATGAAAAACCAATAGTCAACATTGTACTCAATGGAGAGACGCTGAAAGCTTTCCCCCTAGGATCAGGAATGAGACAAGGAAGCCCACTGTCACCACTATTATTCAACATTGTACTACAAGTTCTAGCTAGAGCAATCAGGCAGGACAAAGAAATAAAAGGCATCCAAATTGGAAAGGAAGAACTAAAACTTTCATTATTTGCAGATGACATGATACTATACTTGGAAAATCTGGAGAAATCTACAACAAAGTTATTTAAGCTAATAATCAAATTCAGCAAGGTGGCAGGATATAAAATTAATGTGCAGAAATCAGTAACGTTTCTATACACAAGCAATAAAGGAAAAAAATTCCATTCAAAATAGCAACTAAATGAATCAAGTACCTAGGAATGAACTTAACTAGAGATATAAAGGACTTATTGACAGAAAACTACATAACATTGCTAAAAGAAATCAAGGAAGATCTCAATAGGTAGAAAGACATTCCCTGCTCATGGAAGGAAGGTTAAATATAGTTAAGATGCAATTCTACCCAAATTGATCTACAGATTCGTTGCAGTACCAATCTAAATTCCAACACCTAATTTGGAGACTTGAAAAGCTAGTTCCAAATTGATCTGGAAGAGAAAGAGATCCTGAATAGCTAAAAGCATCCTAAAAAAAGAAGAAGAAAGTGGGAGGATTAACACTTCCTGATTTTAAACTTATTATAAAGCCACAGTGGTCAAAACAGCAATGGTACTGGCACAAAGACAGAAGTGCTGACCAATGGAATCGAATCAAGAGTGCAGAAATAAACCACCAAATCTATGGTCAACTAATTTTTGACAAGGCCCCCAAATCCACTGACCTGGGACAAAATAGTCTTTTCAATAAATGGGCATGGGAGAACTGGATATCAATAGCCAAAAGAATGAAAGAGGACCCTTACCTCACACGCTATACAAAAATTAACTCAAAGTGGATCAAACACCTAAATATAAGAACTAGTACCATATAGCTTCTAGAAGAAAATGTAGGGAAACATCTTCAAAACCTAGTAATTGGAGGTAGCTTCCTACCCGTTACACCCGAAGTACAAGCTACAAAAGAAAGAACAGATAAAGAGAAACTCCTCAAAATCCAATGCTTCTGCACCTCAAAAGACTTTGTCAAAAAGGTGAAGAGGCAGCCAATTCAATGGGAGAAAATATTTGGAAATAACATATCGGAGAAAGGTTTGATATCGGGTATACACAAAGAAATTATACAACTCAACAACAATAGAACAAACAACCCAATTACAAATGGGCTAAAGATATGAATAGGCATTTTTCTGAAGACCGAATGCAGATGGCTCAAAAGCACATGAAGAGATGTTCATTTTCATTAGCTATAAGGGAAATGCAGATCAAGACTACAATGAGAGGGTGGCTGCCGTGGCTCAGCAGGCAGAGCTCCGACCTGCCGTGCTGGAGGTCTGGAGTTCGATCCCTGGTGCCTCCTGCCCATATGCAAATTACAAAAAAAAAAAAAGACTACAATGAGATACCACCTCACCCCTATAAGAACGGCTGCTATTAAACAAACTGGAAACTACAAATATTGGAGAGGATATGGAGAGATTGGGGTGCACTGCTGGTGGGAATATATAATGGTTCAGCCACTATGGAAGGCAGTTTGGCAGCTCCTTAGGAAACTAAATATCGAGTTGCCCTATGCCCCAGCAATAGCGCTACTCAGTATATACACAGAAGAGCCGAAAGCAGTAATAAAAACAGACATTTGCACACCGACATTTATAGCAGCATTATAAACAATCGCCAAAAGATGGAAACAATCCAGATGCCCATCAAGAGATGAGTGGATTAACAAAATATGATATATATATATATAAGATGGAACATTATGCAGCAGTAAGACGAAATAACGTCCTGAAGCACATAACAAGAGGGATGAGCCTTGAGGACATAATGCTGAGTTGAAATAAGCCAGACAAAAAGGATAGATACTGTATGATCCCACTTTTATGACCATGGTAAAGGTAAAATCAGAGGATTATAATAAAGAATATAGGGGACTTACAGATACATAGAAGCCAGAGATGGGTAAATGGTTAGCTTATGAGGTTGAACTCCAATGTAAGGGAATAGGTAGAAGTGAAGGTGGATCACTAGTGGGTCTATAAGTAACATTACCATATTGAAGATGAACATGATTGAAAGAGGTTGTATAGACCTATGTGTCCCACTGATTAATCCTACAAATATAAATAAGTTCTTGTATGAACTACTTCAAAGGTATGATTCTTGTACAAAGAGCATTTAAATTCAGGGTATGGGGGGAAACAGCTATTGCATGCTATAGGATATGTTTAACAGGAAAACATCAGTAGTACCACAGCAACACCAAGGACGAATAATGGGGGGAGGGACAAGAGTTAAGGGGAGGTTTAGATTTCCTATTTGGTGAGAGTATGTTTATTGGTTATCTTTCTTCTGGGAACAATGAAATTATCAAAAATTGAGAGTGTTAATCAACTGTGTAATCTACACATTATACATGATGCCTAATGAATGCAGGTGGCTGAAGGATGCAGTGACTGAGAAGTAGATGGGCAAATGGTGGTACACACATATGATCAAATATTGTGCTGCTACAAAAAGGAACGAAGTCGTGAGGCATGCAACATTGTGAATGAATCTGTGGGACACTGGTGAGGCAAAATAAGTCAGAAACAAAAGAACAATTATTGTATGGTCTCCTTTAGAAAATGCTTACAAGAAAATAGGAGCCTAGATTGTAAGCTCTTATAGCAATCACATTTAGTCCAGGATGGTAATTATTTCTGGATTTTGAGAGGCCGTTTTTTATAGGTATAACCTGGTATTCAGAAATAAGAATGAAGTTGATCATGTCGGGATTCAGGTAATTCAGAAACAGGGTAAGGAAGTCATTGTCTGTATTTTAGAACCTCACCAACTCTTTGAGACCAAAGGAAGAAAGGTTTATTTTGTACAGAGCATAAATTTTCTATAGCACATCATCTAACTCAACCTATCTAGACAGTTCATTTAAACAATCGAAACACAGGGAGCCCAAAATAAGAATGAGGGCCTTTAATCCTATATAGCTTAATGTAATGCCTGGATATAACCCAGAATATACTAAGCAGATAATCAAGAAGTATTGACAAAGTCCCTTGAGGGATGACAGAAAAAATATGGAACTATTAAACGTTACAACCGGGGAAACCTCTAATACTGTGTCAAACATTAGGAACACCCAAATCAACAGGCCAAGACCTTGATCTTGAGGCTTACTCTTGTGAAGCTTATGTATGTAGTGGAAAAGTTTAGCCTACCTATAGATGTGCCTAAGAGTCACCTCCGGAGGACCTCTTTTGTTGCTCAGATATGGCCTCACTCTCTCTAAGCCCAACTCTTCTAATGAAATCATTGTCCTACCCCCTACAAAGGACATGATATCCAGGGATGAAAGTCTCCATGGCACTGTGGAAGATGACTCCCAGGGATGATTCTGGCCCTGGCACTTTGGGATCAACAATTCCACCCTGACCAAAAGGGGGGAAAGAAATGTAACAAATAAGGTATCAGTTCTGAGAGAATTCAAATACAGTCAAGAGGCTACTCTGGAGGTCACTCTTACGCAAGCTTCAGCTAGACATTGCTACCTATTATAACTTGCCAAACCCCAACCAAAACCATTCCTGCCAATCCTAAAGAACACCTAGGACATTCTATAAGATTCTACAACGGTTCCAAAACTTGGGTAACTTTCCAGAAACCTACAACCTCCAGATGGGTCCCTGGACAGATAAGTCCTGAAATGCAGAGGGGCCAGCCTCTCCAGAACACTGTATTTCCATCTTGTTATTGCATATTATCGACAGCCCCTTCCAACATGAAAAAAGTAGAATGGGCATAGCCCAAATACCCCTAAAGAGTGGGAGAAAGATCAAAGGTAATGATGGAGTTATACAGAGAAGGTAGAGTTTAACAAATGAATATGATTGCTGAATCATTATATTGATATTTCTTTTAGTCTCCAGTACCTTAGAGCAGCTAGAAATAAAAAACTAAAATTGTGGAATTGTAACCAATACCAAACTCTGAAATCTGTTCTAAAACTAATTGTTGTGATGTACTTTGAAATGTATTTTTTTTTTTTTTTGGTATATATGTTTAAAAAACAAAAAGAAAAAGAGAAGGAGGAGGATGACAGGGAAGACAGAATTTAACAAAGGAGTATGACTGCTGAATCATTATACTGATTTTTTTTTGGTCTCCAGTATCCTGGAGCAGCTAGAAGAAAAAACAAAAACTCATGGAACTGTAAACCCCATACCAAACTTTAAAATCTCTTCTATAACTACGTGTTCAAATGCACTTGGAAATGTACTGCTTTTTTGTATACATGTTATATTTCACAATTTTAAAAAGTTTTTTTAAAAAAGGCTTTAGCCTTCTCCACCTCACTCAGTCTAAGCGGCCTCAGCTAGAGCAAGTAGTAGAGACACTGGAGCAGTGGCTGTACGTGTGGCGGTGAATCTGAATGTGGTAGGGGAGACTGTGGATGGTTTGCTTGAGATTTCAAGAATTTTTAGTACCAGCTTAGATATAAATCCTCCGCCTATTTGTGTACGGCTCTGTGAACAAGGAATTAACCCAGAAGCTTTACTGTCGGTTATTGAGGAACTTCACAAGACCAATGAAGCACTAAAGACGACGGAACATATGACACAAGTTGACTTTCTGGAGAAATTCTGATGAGATATGTCAAGCTCAGTAAGCGGATCTGAAGATTGCATTGTAGTCAAGAATGTAGAACGAAATTACTGCATGCAGCAGCGCAGAAACATTTTCTTTTTAAAAAAAGTTATAAGCCATAGCTTTATAAATCAGTGGAAAGTAGCTTAAGAAAGAACTATCAAATGTGTTTATTCACATCTTATTCATTTTTATAAAGGCTCTAATCTTTGGCATTGCTGTGTTCATATTTATGTATTCCCTATTTATAGCTCTGGTAGCTTTCATTTTCTAAGCATTCTGTCTAGAAATGTGCACATCGCTGTGCTTGGTTGAAAGTCTAGTGGAACCCATCAGCAGTGACATAATGCCTTGACATTTCCATTATAACTTTAATTTTGAATTGTGTATGCATAATAACTGTGGGTCTAAGCTGTGTTGGGCTAAAGCTGACAGAATTTCAGCCACGATTTTTATTTAGATTCATTATGAATATTAGAGTTTCTTATTTTTTAAGACGAGCATGTAAAACATTTCTTGTGATCTCTTTAATGAAGAATATTTAGTTTTGTAAACATTAAGTTTGGCTGGCAGCTAATGTAAACCTGATCATTTTCATAATAAAAAAATAAAACTTTCAGAAACTTACATTTTTGAAAGAAATGACAGCACTTAACTTAGTATTATTTGTAGTTTGATTCATTCAAATCCAACGAGACTGTTTAACTTTCCAAGTTTTATACCCTATAATTGAAAGCCTAAAAAAATAATTTATTTTTTATTTTATTACATAAAAGTAATTGTAGCATCATTAGCAGTCCACCGCCCAGCTTCATGACCGGCTCAGCCTTCACGGCTTTCAGATTCTTCCTTGCCGTGGCCCCTAAGGGTGGCTCCAAGCAGCAGTCCGAGGAGCACCTGCTCCTGCAGGATTTCAGTTGCAACCTCTCGGCCAAGTCCTCGGCGCTTTTCTTCGGGAACGCCTTCCCCATCTGGTTATACTGGTGACTGTGGCATATGGATCTTATTCCGTCTGCTGTCCTGTATATGTGAATACGCTAGTGAGCACCTATGTGGCAGCCTTTGCGTGCAAGGATGTAAAATTGGTTCTCCAAAAACCCTAGAATGAGCTGAGACTCAGCATCAAGGAATTGAGAAAACCTCGACCAGAAGGGGCAAGAGTGAAACGAGACAAAGCGTCAATGGCTGAGAGATTCCAAACAGAGTCGGGAGGTTATCCTGGAGGTTATTCTTATGCAGTAAGTACATATCACTTTGTTGTTCAAGATGTAGTGGAGAGGCTGGAGGGAACTGCCTGAAAATGTAGAGCTGTGATCCAGTAGCCATGTTTCTTGAAGATGATTGTATACTGATAGAGCTTTCACAATGTGACTGTGTGATTGTGAAAACCTTGTGTCTGATGCTCCTTTTATCTACCTTGTCAACAGAGGAGTAGGACATATGGAATAAAAATAAATAGTAGGGGAACAAATGTTAAAATAAATTTAGTTTGAAATGCTAGTGATCAATGAAAGCGAGGGGTAAGGGGTATGGTATGTATAAATTTATTTTCTGTTTTCGTTTTATTTCTTTTTCTGAATAGATGCAAATGTTCTAAGAAATGATCATGATGATGAATATGCAACTATGTGATGATATTGTGAATTACTGATTATATATGTAGAACGGAATGATCAAAATAGGAATGTCTGCGTTTATTCAGTGCTTTTTGATATTTAAAAAAAAAATTTTTTTTTAAATGGTTCTCAAACGCAAAGTAGCACAGAAGACGGAGGATGCTGTTTCTAAAGAAGTAACTCGGAAACTTTCTGAAGCCTGACAATTGAAAAATGTCTCGAAAGGAGAAAGATGAAAGAATCTTGCTGATGAAGAATGAAGTTGCTGATTGTGAAGCCGTAACATTTGCCATCTTTTATAACAACAATCTATTCCTGGTCTTGGTCATTGTTGCTTCCTTCTTTAGATTGAAGAACTTCAGCCCCACGGTGAACTGCATTTTGTCTTTATATGGTTCATCAGGACTCATCGCCCTCCTTTCTACTGGCTCCAAGAATACCCTGTCAGCTTTCCCAGGGCTTTGTATTCATGGGTGGCCTGTGGTACATGGAATAGTCGCAGGATGGTCAGGGTGGGAGATGCACCAGTTGTTTTTGTAGGCTGGATTTTGAGGGCTTAAAAAAAAAAAACCCAAGAAGATATAATTCAGTATCTGTTTATTGGCTCTTTTTGAGATTGTTGAAATTAAATGAATTGAAAGAAAAGCTTAGAGTACGAAGACATCTATTAAAAGGCAAAAAGGGCCTTGAAATGTGTTCTAGTCATAAGAAGAGAAAATAGCTTTTTTCTTTGATCTCTCAGAGGTCACAGTAACTCTGCTGAGCAGTTATTATTTATAATAGTAGCAAGAAGTTAATAACTGGTTCTTTGTGTTCCAAGTACAATATTATAACTTTTTTTGACCTGCCATATCGGTTTGACCTGGAAGAGACCAGAATTGTTTTCCTTGAGTAGGGTCTCACATCACTGGAGGAATGTTAAGTAAGAGAGAGAACTTTTTCCCTGAATATTGATACATAAAAGACCAAAGCAATTTCTGTAATCTCATCTCCAGAATTCTGAGAACTTAAAAGGAATTAATAGTGGGTTTAGTGCTTGTTAGCGCATTTCCATTAGTACTTTCAAAAATTCAACCATTTATCACAGAGTTGATTGGGAACCAGAACTTGATCCCTTCAATCTTTCAGTCCAGCTGAGTCCAGGCTATTGCATTTTTACCGTGTCTACAGATCTCATTTTCTGTGTGTGGTCTTTTTTTAACCTATATTACTTAAAAGACTGTGGAATCACAGGTGATATTGGTTTCCTATTAGCTTTTGATCACATCTAGTAATTTCTACAAAGCATTACCTCAAAGAAAATATCTTATTCCTGATCTTTAGTTTCCACTTCTAAATTTAAGATGAATGTTATAAATTACATTAGCTTTCGTATTTACATCTTTATGAAATAGGTGTTCGTTAGGAGTTCATCTTCTAGTTCCATGACATATGCTATTTTCATGGGCCACATCAAAGGAATTGGAGGTAAGACAGGTCAGGAAGCCTATTTTCACAGGTGACCCAGGTCATCAAGGCAATTGAGGATTAAGTTTTATGAATGCTTTTAGAAGTTTGCAGTTCTTTGCTTTTCTTCCATGCATTATTATCTGAGTGCCATCTCCGGATAACATGGAGTAGAGGGGGAAGTCAGAAGAGATTGAGTAACTCCTAAGAGATTTTTTTTTTAACTTTTCTTTTGATAAATAACCAGTCAGTAGTTCTACTGGTGGCATGGAGTTTGTGCACAAAATGCATTTGCTTCCTTGACAAAATTAGTGTCTACTATTTGTTACCAAATCTGAGCCAAGCGTCTATTTGAAACTGCAGGGAAAAAATGGCCGCTAGATGGCAGTGCCTGTACAGATGGGGATGGAAATCTCTACCGTTCTTGGTACATAATACAGAGTAGTCTAGATGGGGTGGTGAAATGGGGATATCCGTCTAAAATTCTTAATAGAATTTCTCTGGACTCAGTAAACTGAATAAATTTATAGGAGAACGAATAAGCAAAATCTGTTTTCACGCTTGAATTTTTCTTTGAGTTCTTTTTGCTTTTAATCCTGATAATGTTTTCTTTCTCTTTGTTAAATTTCTGTGTATAAGATTATAAGGCATAAATAGGCTCATAAAAGTTCCAAGGTTTAAATAAGGAGTTACTCTGCTAGTACTTTATTCTTGTGAATTGCAGAACCTTTCTTCTAGTATTCTCCCCATCTAAAACAGATGTGTGGCACATAAAATTATACTGTGCTGAATCTGACATAATTGGTAAAAATCTGCTGTAGAATTTGCATCTTAAAAAGAAAAGGGGTTCTGTATTTGGGCTGAAAGTGACCAGTTTTTTTTTTTTCAAACTCCTTGTGAAGATAAGTAGAAGTTTAAAGGATTTGGATGTTTTTACATTTCCCTTTGTTTCCTCACTTACAAATTAATTTTTGGATTGAAATTATTTTTTACAAGTCAAAAGTTTCGCTAGTTGCTCTCTTGGGTACATTACTGCAACTTGGGAAAGGATTATTTGAAATAACATTTGAAGTTAACTGAAAGTTGGGGGTTGGATTCATACCTAAAAATTTCTTGTGAAAGGTTTTGTTCATGTCACTAAAATTTGATTTTCAAAAAAAAAAAA
>PVIY010054311.1:0-14213 GCA_004026745.1 Myrmecophaga tridactyla
CCCTTAGGAGGGTCTACATAGGTATTACTGGCACCAGCTGGATTTTCCCGGACTAAGCTGGCCTCCTACCAGGGGGAAGGAGTCACCTGCATCAGTTTTCCCTGAGGGTGAGACCCGGCGGGTTGAAAGACTTTCCTGCGAAGTCTCTGGGCTCTGCCTTTCTTATCGTGCCCAGTAGGTGGCGCTTGTCTGCCTGCGGCTCCCACCAGCAAAAGATGTCGTGTCTCCTTTAACTTTGGAAGGCTCTCCAGATCCGAAGAGTTGCCGTCGGTCTAAGCTGCTCCAGACCTGGGCGCGCTGTGTGATCGGTCACTATCGTGGTTCCGGGAGCTGATCTGTACTGTTTCTGGTTATCTAGCAGTTGTTCTGGAGGACGAACTAAAACGCGTACATTGCTAAGTCGCCATCTTGGCCTCTCCACCCGCAGGTGGGGATTGGGTTTAAAACTTCAACGTATCTTTTTGGAGACACAATTCAACCCACAAAGGTAAGCAAACAGTACTATCAAAGTGATTGTAGTACTTCAAAGAGAAATGACAAATCTCCCTTGTAACCATGCTTAACAATAATAACTAGTATTTATTGGTTGTGTCAGGCATCTTGAATCCATGTCTGATGTACTCTTCTGAACAATACCAAGGCAGTTACGATTAGCCTTATTTCATAGGTTGGGCAAATAGAGATGCACAGAAACTTTAGATAATGTGTCCAATGTCAAAAGGATAGTAAATGGAAAATGGGGTTTTACCTAGGAACCCAGACTGTTAGGTCAGCAGAATCAGCAGGTGGGAACAAATAAGATTAAAATTAGGACTTAATATATTTTGTTCCTTTGTGATGTCAAAATACCTCTACAAAAAAGAGGATACAAAATCAGAGGTATGATAGTAGATTGGCTTGATGTTAAAGGGGTGCTTTTGTTTTTATTTCACCATAGCAATTCTCTCCCCAGCTTTGGTTCCCTTCCTACTGTTCAGCTGTAAACAAACTACTGTTGACCTTTTTTGGATGGGGCAACTAAGAATTTCAGAAGGCTTATCATAGCCAGGTGCTTCTCTGCACCTGGTGTGTCTGTTCTACAGAGCAAAGGGATTCATAGACAAACACAACAGGACTCATTGTGCATCACACAATTAATCATTCTAGGTTTCTGATTTGTTTCTTGAAACTTGCTATGTTCCTGTAATGGGAAAAAGACAGCTCCATTCATCACACTGCACCTCATGCTGCTCCTCAGCACCTCCCCCAGGTCCCTCACTCTCCTGAAAGCTTCGACAACATCTGTTTCCAGGTACCATGGCAGGGCTTTCTTCATGTTCCCTATTACTCTCACCTTTTCCACATCCTGCTCTTAAGCTCTCCTATTGTGACTGAAGACTAAAGGCCAACATTCTTAATGGGGATGAACAATCAGCATGTTCATTTCTTATGGTGCCATTCACAGTTCTTTATCAGTGATTACATTTGTGTGTGTGTGTGTGTGTGTATGTGACATATTGCCTGATGTTACCAAAAGACCACTGGACTGGGAAACAGCTGTGCTGGAATTTTGTTTTTGTTCCACTACTAATGATTTTTCTGGGCTTGGGCTAGATACTTCAGCTCTCTGGGCTTTCATTACATCATTTAACAAGAAGTCTAGCCCAGATCTGTACCCCTCAACTTTTGATGCACATTGAAATCACATGAAATGCACAAAATACTGATGTCCACGTCATACTCCAGACCCATTCAAATTAGTTTCTCTGGAAGGGCAGGTATCCTGGCATTAGCATTCTTATTAAAGCTCCCTAGCAGACTTAAATACTCAGATTTGAAAACCACTAGCCTAGATGATCTCTAAGGATACATTAGTCTTTATAGGTGTGTGTGTGGTGTTTTTTTCTTTTAAGATGGGAGAAATAAGGTCACAGTTTTACAAAAGTCAAAACGATTCAGTAGGGGATGTTATGCAGAAGAGGGATTAGATTTAGAAGAAGGAGGGGTAAATTGCTGGATCTCTGTCCTTGGTCCTTGAAAAGGCAGGAGGCAATGAGATCTATTGTTCACCTGTGGGCTTGGCTTTAGATAGGTGCAGGGAGAGTATGTTGATAGGTGGAGAACCAGAGTATGTGGGCACAGATGTTGGTAGATAGGTAGGTAGATGGCTCTGCTGGAAGTCCATGGAAGTTTTCTTCTAATTGCTTAATTTTTTTTTTAACTGAGGGAAAAACAGTCATTAGAATGGATGGGAAAGGAAGTGTTGGAAGTTTGAGAAGCAGGGGAGGTATGAAAACTCATCTATGTGGGTGGGAGAGTAAATGTACTACAGGGCTAGGGACATGTAGTATGATTTCCAGGACCATAAACGGTCCATTTGAGGATGGTGGTCATGAATTTAGAGTGAGTGAGACCAGTCAGTATTTTTTGCAGGCTGGGGTCCTGCTGAGTTTGGTCAGACATTGTAAAGTGGCCAGAATCTCAAAATACTGATTTCTTTCTGCATCCCAGCTGCTATGTTCTGCCCAATCTTGGTCAGTAACTTTCTTTGCACTATTTAGAATGGTCACTTCTTTCAAATACTGCCTTATCTGCCTAGAGCTGGCTGCTGGCTGACCTGAATTTTTGAGGACTCACTCTACTTCCTCCAGAGTCAGTCAGAGCTGAGTTCTAGAAGGAACTGAGCAACTATACCATGCAAGTGAAAGATTGATAAAGCAATGGCTAGTCAGCTAGAAGCATGAGCAAGAGAAGCTGTCTAGGAATCTTTTTTCTCAAATGAAACAAGGCTTTCATGGGACAATCGCCGTAATTTTCCTCTTCTTTTGACATGGAAATGGCATGAGGTATACAAATAGTTAAGTCATGCATACAAGATGAGATAAAGTTTTAATTAGATTAAGGTAAATACCTTTCGGACTGCTAAAAATAATTTAAAGTGGTAAGTGATAAATGTAAACTAGGTCATCTAAAGTAGTAGACTTTCAGACTAAGTTGAGGCAAGAGGCAAAGTTCAGGAAAACTCAGCCTCCACAATGGCATTTTTCAGAGACAGTGGAGTCTGAATAAATGAATTTTTTTTTATCTTATTCATTAGCCTCACTTCAAAGGGATCAAAGGGATTGGGAAACTAAGAGCCAGCAGGTGATCAAGTAGGAGTATTTAGAAAGAATAAAATGGAACTGTGCTCTTCTTATTGAATAGGTTCTGCATAATATCTTTGGATTTTGGCATTGAAAAGTGGAAAGAAAGAAGCCCTACCATTAGTTTGGCAGATTTATCAAGCTGAGTTATGCCAGTTGTATTATGCCTTTTCCAAGAAGACAGTAGAGCTTGTAAAACTTAACAGTGTCTGTCACCACTTGACATATTGGTTAAAACAAAAGCAGATTGAGGAAATGACTCACAATAGTTAATTGTTTCAATAGTCAGTCTTTCTCATCTGCACAGTGTGTTGAATTTGATATCTACTGGGAACTTTGTGGAAAATTAATGCACCACGTTTTTTTTCAAGAAGCAGGCCCCATCTTTGCTTTTTCAGTAGCTTCATGTCAGTATCTGAAATCTTCACTTTATCTCCTTTATAGTTTCAGTAAGAGTACAGTATGTCTTAAGGAATGGGTAAAGAAAAGCCTAGGCATTTAAAAAAAAAAAATCAATGAATGATGACTCAAACTTTTTTTTCACATAAGATATGGATTATGTATTTTGGCCTTGATAAACTCAAAGGTAAAGGGAAAATTGTTCATTATCTTAAAAGAACCAAATTCAGGATGATACATGCAGAAAACATTCATCTTCTGCTATCACATGAATACACAACACATCTAGCTTCAGAATCTATAATGCCACTCAATGAAATTTATCATTTTTGATGGGAAACCATTAATTTACACTAGTTGCGTTGAATATATAGCCCTGTGTTTTAAGTTCACCTATCATAGATTGAGGCTGTCTCCACTAACTTCTTTGATAGTCCCCATTTAGAAATGCAGCTCATTATTAGTAATCTCCTGATTTATTTGATTGTATTAGTCAGGATTCTCTAGAGAAGCAGAACCAACAGGAGATATCTGTAAATATGAGATTTATAAAAATGTCTCATGCAGCCATGGGGACATAAGAGTCCAAAACCTGTAGGGTGGGCCACAAGCTGGTAGCTCCAATGAAAGTCCTCAGTGAACTCCCAAGAGAGGCTGGGTGCCTGAAGCAGAAAGAGATTCTCTCTTCTGAATGCTCTTTAAAAGCATTTGGGTGATTAGATTAAGCATCACTCTTTGCAGAAGATACTCTCCTTAGCCGTGGATGAAGCCAATTTGCTCATGTTTAAGTCCATGAGATGTCCTCACAGCAACAGATAGGCAAGTGCTTGCTTTACCAGACAACTGGGCACCATCACCTGGCCATGCTGACCATCACACCATCATGTGAATTTTTTTTTTTTTTTGAATGATGTAGAGTATTGGGTTAGATGATTTCTAAAGTCAATGCTCTAACATTTCAGAATTTCACAGTGATAGGCATTTTCAGAATCTTTTGCCATGGTTTTGGTTATACCTCCCTGTCCACACAGCAGAGCAGTGGAGTCTGCCTCAAACCTCCAATGGAGTGTTCTCTCTCTGTTCCCAGAAAAAGGCAGTGCTCTTCCTGTTCTTGGGAAGGTTCTACTGGAAACACACCAGCCTTCAGAGGAGCATTTTTGCAAGATATGGGAGTGCTGTGATCCTGCTGCATGTGGGCTAACAAAACAGTTTGGCAACTACTTCCAAGTTTTTGCATTCTGCTGGCAGCTGCCTTGCTAAGGGCAGAGCCATTGCTATAATGCAGCCACAGTCTCCTACCTGTTAGCCCAGCATTTGAAAGTTGTTTTGCTAGCTTCCCTTTAATCAGATGACTTTAAATGGGCAATAAAAAAGGCAAGTTTCTCATGGTATGCATTTATTACACCAATGTCTTAGGTAAATCCCACTTACTATGTCTTGTCCATCACTAGACCCTATATCCCCAATATGCCTTTGTACTAAGATTCTCAAAAATACTCGAGAAGAAATTGTAGTACAAAATAAAGTATCCATGTTGACCTGGGTACAAGATTTAAGAAAAAATCCTGGCAGATGCTAGAGGTTTGTGGGGTCACTTTGGGGTTTGCTTCATAATAATCATTAGGCTAATGGGATTTTAATTGAGTGATGTTAGAACATTGACAAGCTAGCAAGACCTTTGTAATATCTGAATGTCCCAAAATTGTATGAATAAGACCTTGCTATCTTCATAGATATGTTAAGCATAATGACAGTGCCTTTATAGCTATTCTAGCAATTTCTAAGGCGCGTGTGAACAACGCATTGACGATTGCTTTTGCAAGAACTTCTCTGAGCTTTATTCCCATGAATATATACATGCGATTGAATATTTATATAGAACTATATAGAAATATAAGTACTGCAAGGCCAAAGATAAAAGAAAATGAGTATATACAAGACACTGATTGATTTAAAAAGAAAATCCATGGAATTCATCCAAGGTAACTGCTTTATAATGAAGTCTATTAAGGTTCCCCAAATTAAAGGTGTGTTCATTTCACAATTATAAGGTATCATCCTTTGTCATTAACCTGCCCATATTCCCATTATTTTCTTACAGAATATAATATACCAATATCGTTTTTGACGGAGCATTTGTATGTAGAATTCAAAACGGCTGTGCAACAAGAATTAATTTGTTTTCAGTTGAAGATTTGTTTAGCTGGGAAGCCCTGAAGTTGGCTTTTGACATTCCTAATTTGGGACCCCCAGTGTGAGCCCAGAGCCCGCTCTGGGAATTTGCTGGAATTGTCCCTAGGTGTGCCATGACATGGCCTAGCGCAATGGACGTGGGCTCCTACTAAGATGTAAGTGGTACTTCCCCTGGAAATTCTGCTAGGGGTTGACAGCTGGGAAAACTTGCCCTCAGTCTGAGGCAATATGCTCACAGTTGAAGAATATGTATTCCCAGCTTGGGGAAATTTGCCACAGAATTAGAAGTATTATCAACATTTAAAGTTTTCAGAATGGTAAAAGAAGGTGGTTAGGGCGGTAAGGTCAGGGTGTGGTGAGGATAATGTCCAGCATCCCTTCTGTATGCCCTGTCTCACTGGGTCACGTTTACATCCCCTGGACTGTGAAGGACTCCAAGATCTAAAGCAAAGAGATACATAGCCCTCATCAGACACAGTGTAGACACTGCCTGCTTTTTCTGTAGAGAGGCCTCTGTATATGCAGTTGTGCCCCAGCCTAAGAGGGCTAGTGTTCATGGGTAAACTTGCAAACCTAGAAGTATCCCATTCTTGGAGATGCCTGTAACTCAGTGTCCATTTCTCAGGCCAATATCAAGATCAAACTGTTATCTTTGCTACATGAGACCTAATTTTTTTTTGCATTCCATCTAAAATTGCCACAAAGTAGAAATAGTGAATCAGAAACAGCATTAGTGAAATAATTTTGCCAATGTAGACAGATGAGAGCTGAACGTTTTTCTTGCTGTAACTGTGAATTCCTGTTCAAACTGCTTCACATGAAAGTGGCTTCCCCCCCTAGATTTATGTTAAGCTGAGCAAGCAATTCTACTGAAATTAAGCCCACATATAAACAATAGAATCGGACAGCTCAATTTTGGTCTTGAACTCCATTACAATTTCCCTCCTCCTCTACTTTACTACAATTTCTGATTCTTCTAACCTGCTTTTATATTGAATATCACATTTGTGCAAGGGCATGCCAAAATGGTATTGGTATATACTGATTGCCTTGTTGGAAAAAGTGCTGAATTTAAGTTTGAAGTGTGTGCAATTGACCAAACTTTTGGAAAAGAAGAAAATGGAGAGAGTATTTAAAACCCAGAAATCATGATTGCATTTCTTTTATCTTTCCTCTGTTTTGGTTGTTCTAGCATGAGGAAAGTGAGATCTGAGTACCAAAGAGCAGTTAAGGTAGGTGTATAATCTGCATGAAATGGAGAAATGAGATGAAGTTATGGCAGGCTGATAGTACCTTCCAAAGAATTTCCCAAGTTCTTAGCATCCTGAAGTCCTCAGTCAGAAGAAATAATGAAACTTGATTAAGAACATAAGGGTAAAAGAGGTTAAGGAGTAAGAGAGGGCCCTTATGAGGTGCTCAGCAATTTGAAGCTATATGTAACATGTTTTTTTTTTCCCTTAGAAAGAAAAAATAATATTTATCACGGGATTTTAAGTGATCTGGCTAAGAGCAAAACTAGTCAGAATGCCTGGAAGATGCAAGCTGCAATTGTAAAGATGCAAAAGTGAACAGGGCATAGAAGGGCAGGGTAGCAGGGATTTGGGGAAAGACCAGAATAGTTTTGGGGAAGAGTAGGATATATTTGTAATTTGTCAAGTGCTGTTAATTATATAACGCTTTAATATAATTCAGAATTCCATTTATATAATAACTCTGCTTTAGAGTACCAGTAAAACACAGGAAAATATGGATTAACATAGGCAGAAATCAGATTATAATTGGAATTTACAGCTTTCAGACAAGAAACTTCAAAAATTCAAACTCCAAATAACCATTGCCAAACATTTATGCATTCTATTTTTAGAAATCATACTCTTAATTGCCTCAAAAATGACATAATTTCCTCTGAAAATCCTTAATGAATTTAGCTATTTTGAAAGAAAGGCTGTGGAAAAGCAAGACTACATATGTGGGGGACCATGGGCGAAAGCTGGAGAACACTTACAGGCATGTAGGCTGTGCTTAGTCTGCATTCAGGGAAAGAGCTGGCCCATGAGGGACAGAGAAGCACATTTAAAATAATGCCTTTAATATATTATGAACAGGGAGCTTTTCCTCTGTGTATCCCTTATTATTCCATTTCTTTTTCTTGGCTGATAAATATGAAGCAAAAAAAGAAAGCATTGCTTTTATGTTTTAATTTCCCAGCAGCACTCTTTATTGGAGACAGTAATTAATGCAAATTATTGGCTAAACATTTTAAAGTTTACATTAGATACCTTAATCCATATTTCATAAAAGAAGCATACTCTGCCTGAATGAGTGTGTGTCACACATGCAAGCTATTTCCCTGGAACCACCCAACCGTGTATGTGATGTATAAAGCATGGGGCCCTATAGCAAATAGATTATTTTCTTTTTTCCTGAGGCACAACTTCAAATGTAATATTCACCTTCTAAGAAGGCTTAACTACTAAATCCATTTATATTTCAAAAAAGAAATAAACCAGACAGTATATTTGGCTAACAAAATTAGGTGTTGAGCTGCTTAAAAAAGAAATCTTGAAGAACATGATTAGATTAGATGGGCATGGTAAATAATATTTTGTAGCATGACTCGTACAACAGTTATATTATAAAATTAGGGTTTCTTCTAATTCTTCATTTTATAATTGAGCATAACTATGAAGAACATTGAATTCGGCTAGGCAATCTAGGAAAATGAAATTCCTGTCCTTGTTTAGCTGTGGAACATTTTTTAGAAAGTAGAGAATATTCTGCCCAGAAGAATTAAATGTGAATTATTCTATGATACTATTTTAGAATAATATAGTGATTTCCTAAACTTTTCCCAGATTAGTTCAAATCTTGGACTCTTAAACTAAAACAACTTAGAGACCTCATCGGAACTATACCATAAAATATAATGCTATTTGCTGCAAGTTTACAAAAATAAATGAAAGGATTTGTGGTGCAACAGAAATAAGGGTAGGAGGCAGGGAAAGGTGGTGGCATAGGGAGGTATGGAATTTAGTTATTCTTCTAGAGCTGCTAGAAAATAGCTAGGATCTGTCTGGAAAAACTGGGGGACATTTGCAACTGAACACATTATCATACACCAGTGAGGAATGACTGGAAGGGTCAGGATGACAGTATGGCATTAAAAGTAAAGCCCCCAACCTACAGACACTGACACCCTCCCCCACTGACACAGCAGGCTGCTACAGATACTTCCCTAAGGGAAAAAGAAGCAGATTCTACTAGGAGCAAGGGAAGGTAGCTCACCTAAGCTGCAGTTGTGGTTTTAATTAACAAATATGGACTGCTGAATACAAACTCTGATCACAGGTAAACCCAGAGAAAATAGGAAAATAACCCTGAGGTCTCTTTCTCCCAGTATAGAAGAAGTAGGACGATGAAGAAAAAAACAAAAACAAAGGAAGTTAAAAAAAAAAAAAAAAACCAAAGACTCCTAGAGTCAGCTGAGCTCAGAATACTGGAAAGGGGTTGTACCCCTTTATAGAGCCAGTTACCCACTATGGCTCTTGACTGGCAAACTTTGGGGGCTAGGAACTGGCTCTGAAAAGGGATTTTTTTTTCCTCTTTTTTTTTTCTCCTTTAAAAAAAGAATTCTAAGTAGCTCATTAGAGAAAGCCTCAGGCATTTTCAGTTGTCAGCACTGACCCAGGCAAGGACAGAGTTAAGATAGTTCTGAGAAAAAGTAACAAGTCAAGTGAAGGAGATGATTCCCTAAAGGGCATATCTTCCTCAGGAAAATGGGGTGGGATGTGGCTCAGCTTAAGTGGCAGTTGCCCTTCAGAGAATTAAGAGGCCAGGCTCTGGGAATCAGAAAGAAATAGCTTAAGCTTGCCTACCACCTCAGTCTGTGTCTTAACCACACTCCTGGAACACTGAGAATTAAAGCCTCCACACAACTTGTGGAGGGGCCAGTGGGGAGCTGCAGGCTGACAAGTGCCACCTGCCATGAATGTTAGGGAAAGCACATAGTCTAGAGCTCCACAGGAAAGTCAGACAACCTACTGAGTCTCATCCTCAGGGAAACTTGATACTGATGACACCTTCCTCCTGAGACCTGGGCCTGCCTTGTCTGGGAAAATATGATTGGGGTCAATCATTTCTGGGGAGACCCTCCTCGAAAGGTTTCATATAGGCAGGACAAGAACCAGAACTACAAGAGCAGAAAAATTCTGAATAGTTAAGTGCAAGATATGCTGGAGGTCTACAATCAGTTCATCTGAAGGCCAAAAGAAAACAAAGCCAACTAACAAGAAACCCTTGATGAAAGAGTGAAAATGACCTACAGAATAAACTAATCAAGGAAACCAGGTGCCAAGACTCCAATGAAAAGTCATTACTTGGAAAAATGAACATACATCCTAAAGGAACAAACACTTCAAATGAGATATAGGAGTTGAAACAACTAATTAATGTTCAATCAAACATCCTAAATGAAGTAAAACAAGGCAATGATTTGAAAGATGTGGCAAAAGAGCTGAAGGCTACAGAGAAGACATTGGGTGACCATAAAGGAGAACAAAAAACTTGGGAAAAAAATGGCAAAACTTATGGAAATGCAAATCTCAATAGAGGAGATGAAAAACACAGTGGAGACTTAAAAGAGCAGAGTTGAAGAGGCAGAATAAAGGATTAGTGAACTAGAGGACAGGATATCTGAAATCCTATACACAAAAGAACATATAGGAAATAAATAGAAAAATATGAGTAGGGTTTCAGGAAATTACAACAATGAAGCATACAAATATACATGTTATGGGTGTTCCAGAAGGAGAAGAGAAAGGAAGGGGGGAAGAAAAAATAAGGGAGGAAATTATCACTGAAAGTTTACATCTCTTGTGAAAGACATAAAATTACCGATCCAGGAAGTGCAGAATACTCCAAACAGAATAGATCTGTATAGACCTACTCTAGGACACTTACTAATGAGATTGTCAGTTGTCACAAAGAGAATTCTGAGAGCCACAAGAGAAAAGCAATCTATCACATTCAAAGGGAGCTTGGTAAGACTATGTGCAGGTTTCTCAGCAGAAACCATGGAGGCAAGAAGGTAGTGATGTGATATACTTAAGATATTGAAAGAGAAAAACTGCCAACCAAGAATTCTGTATCTGGCAAAACTGCCCTTCAAAAATGAGGGAAAGTTTAAAATACTTTCGACAAACAGTCACTGAGAGAGTTTGTGAATAAGAGACCTGGTTTGCAAGAAATACTAAAGGGAGCACTAATTACAGATAGGAAAAGACAGGAGAGAGAGGTCAGGAGAAGAATATAGAAATAAGGCCTATCAGTAAGGGTAGAAAGAGAAAAAACATAAGACATTATATATAAAATCCAAAAGACAAAATGGTAGATGAAAGTGCTGCCTTTACAGTAATAACATTAAATATTAATGGATTAAACTCCCCAATCAAAAGACGTAGATTGAATTAAAAAAACAACGACTGGACCCATCTATATGCTGTCTATAAGAGACTCACCTGACCTAAGGACAAAAAAATTGAAATTAAAAGGTTGGAAAAAGATGCTTCATGCAAACAACAACCAGGAAAGAGCAGGGGTGGGTATACTAATTTCTGACAATTAGACTTCAAATGTAAAAGAATTAAAAGAGGCAAAGAAAGGCACTATTTATTAATAAAAGGAACAATTCATCAAGAAGACTAATAAAATATTTATGCACTGAGCCAGAATGCCACAAATTACATGAGGCACACACTGACAACACTGAAGGGAGAAGTAGACACATCTATAATAATAGTTGAAGACTTCAATACGCTTTCATCAATGGATAGAACACCTAGACAGATGATCAATAAGGAAACTTTTTGAATAATACAATAAATGAACTAGACTTAACAGATATTTATAGAACATTACATCCCACAACAGCAGGATACACATTATTCTCAAGTGCTCATGGATCTTTCTCCAGGATAGACTACATGTTGGGTCACAAAGCAAGTCTTGATTCATTTAAAAAGATTGAAATTATACAAAACACTTTCTCAGATCATAATGAAATGAAGTTGGAAATCAATAACAGGTGGAAGCCTGGAAAGTTCACAAATATATGGAGGCTAAACAGCATACCTTAAACAACCAGTGGGCCAAGGAAGAAATTATAAGAGAAATCAATAAATATCTTGAGGTAAATGAAAATGTAGACACAACATATCAAAACTTATGGGATGCAGCAAAGGTGGTGCTGAGAGGAAAAGTTATTGCCCTGAATGCTTATATTAAAAAAGAAAGAGAAGAAATCAAGGAATTACCTGTACACCTGGGGAACTAGAGAACAGCAAACTAACCTCAAAGCAAACAAAAGGAAAGAAAGATTATAGTAAAAATAAATGAAATTGAGAACATGAAAACAATAGAGAATCAATAAAACCAGAAGCTCATTCTCTGAAAAAAATCAATAAAATTGATGGACCCTTATCTAGGCTAAAAAAAAAAAAAAAAAGAGATACAAATAAAATCAGAAAGGGGAGAAGGGACATACCCACTGACCCTTCAGAAATAAAAGAGATAATGAGAAGATACTATGAGCAACTAAATGGTAATAAACTAGATTAAATAAAAAACTTCCTAGAAAAGCATGAACAACCAACCTTGAATTTAGAAGAAATAGACAGCTTCTACAAACCAATCACGAGTAAAGGGATTGAATTAGTTATCAAGAAGCTCCCCCAAAAGAAAAGTCCAGGACCAGATGGTTTCACATGTGAATTCTACCAAATATGCAAGAAAGAATTAGTACCAATCCTGCTCAAACTCTTAAAAAAAAAAATTGAAAAAGAGGGAAAGCTACCTAACTCATTCTATGAAGCCAACATTACCCTAATCACAAAGTCGGCCAAAGATACTACAGTAAAGGAAAACTACAGACCAATCTCTTTAATGGATATCAATGCAAAATCCTCAGTAAAATACCTGTAAGTCAAATCTAGCAGCACTTTAAAAGAATTATACACCAGGGCCAAGTGGGATTTATTCCAGGTATGCAAGGTTGGTTCCACATGAGAACATCGATTAATGTAATACACCACATTAATAAATCAGGTGGAAAAACCACATGACCATCTCGATTGATGCAGAAAAGGCATTTGACAGAATTCAACATCTTTTCTTGATGAAAACACTTCAAACGATAGGATTAGGGGAAACTTCCTCAACATGATAAAGGGAATATGTGAAAAACCCACAGCTAACATAATCCTCAATGGGGAAAGACTGAAAGCTTTCCCTCTAAGATCTGAAACACAAGGATGCCCACTGTCACAGTTGTTATTCAGCATTGTATTGGAAGTTCTAGGCAGAGCAATTAGACAAAAAAGAAATACAAGGCATCCAAATTGAAAAGGAAGAAATAAAATTCTCAATGTTTGCATATGACATGATCTTATTTGTAGAAAGTCCCCAAAAATCTACAGCAAAGCTACTAGAGTTAATAAATGAGTACAGCAAAGTGTCAGGGTACAAGATCAACATTCCCATATCAGCAGTTTTTCTATACACTAGTAGTGAACATTCTTTTTTTTTAAATTTTTTATTAATTAAAAAAAATTACAAGAAACGCAAACATTCCCAACACATACACTCAGCAATTCACAATATCATCACATAGTTGCATATTCATCATCATGATCATTTCCCAGAACATTAGCATCAATTCAGAAAAAGCAATAAAAAGACAACAGAAAAATATAACAAACAGAAAAAAAAATTTTGCAGGCCATACCCCTTACTGATCCTTTTCATTGATCACTAGCATTTCAAACTAAATCTATTTTAACATTTGTTCCCCCTATTATTTATTTTTATTCCATATGTTCCTCTCATCTGTTGACAAGGTAGATAAAAGGAGCATCAGACACAAGGTTTTCACAATCACACAGTCACATTGTGAAAGCTATATATTATATAATCATCACCAAGAAACATGGCTACTGGAACACAGCTCTGCATTTTCAGGCAGTTCCCTCCAGCCTCTTCATTACATCTTGGATAACAAGGTGATATATACTTAATGCATAAGAATAACCTCCAGGATAACCTCTCGACTCTGTTTGGAATCTTTGGAAAGCCATTGACACTTTGTCTCATTTCACTCTTCCCCCTTTTGGTCGAGAAGGTTTTCTCAATCCCTTGATGCTGGGTCTCAGCTCATTCTAGAGTTTTTCTCAATCCCTTGATGCTGAATCTCAGCTCATTCTGGGATTTCTGTTCCACATTGCCAGGAAGATCCACACCCCTTGTAGTCATGTCCCACGTAGACAGGGGGAGGGTGGTGAGTCTGTTTGCTGTGTTGGCTGGAGAGGGAGGCCACATCTGAGCAACAAAAGAGGTTCTCTTGGGGGTGACTCTTAGGCTTAATTTTAAGTAGGCTTGACCTATCCCCTATGGGGATAAGTTTCATATGAACAAACCCCAAGACTGGGGGCTCAGCCTATAGCTTTG
>PVIY010054312.1:0-14291 GCA_004026745.1 Myrmecophaga tridactyla
AAAATACCAAAATTTGTGGGATGTGGCTAAGTGTTTAGAGGAATATTTGTACCATTAAATACTTATATTTTAAAAGAAGAAAGGACTCAAATCAATAACCTAAGTTTCTATCTTAAGATACTAAAATAAGAACAAATTAAACCCAAAGTAAGTAGAAGAAAGGAAATCATAAGCATAAGATCAGAAATCAAAGAACTAGAAATTGAAAAACAATAGAGAAACTAAATGAAAGCTGATTTTTTCAAACAAATCAAGTAAATTTACAACCTCTAGCTAGACTGATAAAGGAAAAATAAGAGAATTTATAAATTATCAATATCAAATTATAAATGAATATCATTACCAACTTCATGGGTGAAATGGACAAAAACCTTGACCAACAAAAATCAGCAAAACTGACTCACGAAGGAAGACAAAACTTGAATAGCATACAAACATTAAAGAAATTGAAAACTTAAAGCCCACTGGTGAATCCTATAAAATTTTTTTTTTTTTACATGGGCAGGCACCAGGAATCTAACCCGGGTCCTCGGGCACAGCAGGCAAGCGTTCTTACCTGCTGAGCCACCGTGGCCCGCCCCCTATAAAACTTTAAAGGAAGAAATAATATGACTTATGCCCATTTGAATCTGTAGTGAACCCCAGAAAACCATGTCCTTTAATCCTCATTCCATATTGCTGGCTGGGAATATTTTGATTATTCCCATGGAGATGTGACCCACCCAATTGTGGGTGGTAACTTCTGATCCATGGAGTTGTGACTCCACCCATTAATCCTTTGGAAGAGGAAACATTTTGGAGGGACTCCCCTTTTCAGAGTCATGAGAAGGCCACAGCAAAGCTGAGCAGAGACACAAGGCCAAGAGAACCACAGAGTCCACCAGCCAGCGAGCTTTGGAGATGAAGAAGGAGAACACCCCTGCCAGAGCTTCATGAAACAAGAAGCCAGGAGAGAACGCTAACAGACGTCGCCATGTTCACGTGGCTTCCCAGGTGAAAGAGAAACACTAAACCCATCAGCCTTTTTTAAATGAAGATTACCTCTTCTGGGTGCCTTAATTTGGACATTTTTATAGCCTTGCTTTAATTGGGACATTTTCTTGTACTTAGAACTATAAACTAGCAACTTAGTAAATTTCCCCCTTTTAAAAGCCATTCCAAAAATTAAAAAAAACAAACAAAAGAATAAAAGCCATTTCTGGTATATTGCATTCCAGCAGCTAGCAAACTAGAACATGACTTTTTTTGGGGGGTGCATGGTCCAGGAATCGAACCTGGGTCTCCTGCATGAAAGCCTGGAATTCTACCCGTTGAACTACCCATGCACCCTAGAACATGACTTTTTAAATACTCTTTCATAAAATAAAAGAAGAGAAAATTTTCTAACTTATTTTATGAGACCAGAATTACCTTGATACCAAAATCAGACAAATATACCATAAGAGAGCTACAGAGAATGTTAGTGCAAAGCCCCTTAACAAAATTTTAGCAAATTGAATCCAACTATACATACATACATGTAGTTGTATATTGTTTGCATGTGTTTGTACATGTATGTATTAACATGTACAAGGAATCCAGATTAGAAAGGAAGACACCAATGTATCTTTACTTGCAGATGACATGATGGTATATATAGAAAATCCAGTGGAATTCTATAAAAAAAGCTACTAGACCAATAACAAAGCCAACATAAAAAAAACTCATTTCTATGTATTTGATGATCAATAGGGAAAAATTTTAATTTATAATTGCATTAAAAATACATTGAATTTCTTTTTATAAGTGTGAGCAGTTGAAAATTAAAAACATTTATAATATCATACAAAATATTAGGAATAAATTTAATAAAAGATGTGCAAGGTCTGTTGTTTTGGTTTCTTAGGTTGCTCAACCAAATACCATGCAATGGTTTGACCATAACACT
This sequence comes from Myrmecophaga tridactyla, assembly GCA_004026745.1. Classification (NCBI taxonomy): domain Eukaryota; kingdom Metazoa; phylum Chordata; class Mammalia; order Pilosa; family Myrmecophagidae; genus Myrmecophaga; species Myrmecophaga tridactyla. Next base: position 1,928 of record PVIY010054312.1, read on the forward strand.
GGGAATATTAGTTTATGGTTTTGAGGCTAAAGGAAAGTCCATGTCAAGGTGTCATCAAGGTGATGCTCCCCCAAAACTGTGGTACTCTGCGGCTGGCTAACAGCAATTTTTGGTCCTTAGTTTGTCACGTGGCAAGACATGGCGGCATCTCCTATCTCTCCCTTTTCTTCTGGGTTCCACTAATGCTCAGCTTCTGGCTGCATGCTCTTTGGTTTTCTCTCTGCGTGTCTGAAATTTATCCTACTTATATGGATGCCAGCAATAGGATTAAGACCTGATGAGGTAGGCCACACCTTAACTGAAGTAGCCTCATTAAAATGCCCTGTTTACAATGGGTTCACACCCACAGGAATGGATAAAGTTTAAGAACATGTTTTTCTGGGGTATATACAAATCTAAACCACCACACCCATACACTGAAAACTACAAAATATTGGTGGAAGAAATTAAAGAAAATCTAAATAAATGGAGAGATAGACCATGTTCTTGGATTGGAAGATTCAATATTGTTAAAATGGCAATGTTCCCTACATAGTTCTATAGATTCAATGCAATCCCAACCAAACCCAAGCAAGCTTGTTTGAGGAAATTGACAAGCTAATTTTATAATTTATGTGGAAAGCCAAAGAGACTAAAACAATTTGTAAAAAAGCCACTCTGACATTTAGGTTTTTCTTATTCTAGCACACCACTTCCGTTTTAGCTGCCTATTGCTGTGTAACAAGTAATCCTTGTAGTTGGAAACAATACACATTTATTATCTTACATTTCTCTGGTTAGGAATCTGAGAGGGGCTTAGCTGGGTGGTTCTTGCTCAGGGTCTCCATGAGGCTGTGGTCAGGTTGTCACCTGGGACTACAGTCAAATGAAGGGGTGACTAGGAGAAGATGTGCTTCCAACCTCACCCACGGTTTGTGGGCAGGTGTTTAGGTTTGCTAAAGCTGTCAAAATGCAGTGTACCAGAAACAGGTTGGCTTTTACAATGGGGATACGTTAACTTAAAAGCTGACAGTTCTTAGGTGGTGGAAATGTCCAAATCAAGACATCAAAGGATGATGTTCTCATCCCAAAGACCAACGATCAGCAGTCCTCAGCAGCTCCATCGCATGGGCAGGCACGTGGTGATCCCTGCTGGTCTTCTGAGTTTCCTTGCTTTTAGTTTCTAGCTGCTTCTCTCTCAGCTTCTCTGGCTTTTTTTCCTTTGAGCTTCCCTGTCTTCTCTCTCTTCTCCTCCCAGCTTCTTTGGGGCTTTTTCTGTATCTTTTCTCTTTTATCCTCTTATCAAGGACTCCAGTAAAAGGATTAAGACCCACCCTGAATGAGGTGGGTCACATCCCAAGTTAAGATCCTACTCATTAAAAGAGCCTACTTACAATGAAAGTATTGTAGTACTTGCAATACTACAGTTGCTAATGAGTTCTCTAATCTGGATTCTACGTTGACTTTTACCTTTCTCCATCCACCTATAGGACTATTTTGCTTTTTAACCCCCTAGCCAGGGAGTTGCATTAGAAAACCAGTTCTGCCACTTTCAGCTTTATACATTTAGGTACATTAGTTAACCTATAGCTCTAAAGTCTCAATTGCCTTACCTATGAAGTGATATAATACTTTTTCTTACCTCCTAGGGATATTTTGAGTATTACACCCACAAAAGTGGTTTAAGTTTAAGAACAGGATCTTTTTCTGGGGTACATACAGCTTCAAACTATCATAGTGGGTCTCAGTTTCTAACCAGCTGTTGAACAGAGACCTCAGTTCCTTGCCAGGTGGACCTCAGCAGAGCAAGTGATGAGAAAGAGGGAAAGAGACCAAACCAGAAGCTAGGACAGAATCCTAGCAAGCTTAGATTTAGGGTTTTTTTTCATTTCTATGTAAGTAATCTTAAAATAATTCACACATTTTTATCAAATAAAAAGGAGAAAGACCATGTTTTTTATGAAAGTAGAGGTTTTAACTTTTTCCATGAGAACTTAGGACTTTATTTTAGACAAAATGATAATAATAATATCATAAAAATAAAAATAACTAAATTGTTTTGAACATTTACTATGTCCCAGGCACTTTACTGAACACAGTAAAAGCTATGTGTTCTGGGACACATAAGTAACTGGGAAAGTTACTTAACATCTCTGTTTTTCAGTTTTCTCATCTGTATGGGGATATGGGGATATGGGAATAATTATAGTATTTACCGAATAGAGTTGTCGTGACTATTAAATGGGTCATACTATGTAGATCACTTAGAACAGCAGATAATATGTGATAATTGTATAAGAGTTAGCTAGTATTCTCATTAGCTAATATTTGCCAGCATCACTTCATGTAATACTCAAAATATCCCTAGGAGGTAAGAAAAAGTATTATATCACTTCATAGGTAAGGCAATTGAGACTTTAGAGCTATAGGTTAACTAATGTACCTAAATGTATAAAGCTGAAAGTGGCAGAACTGGTTTTCTAATGCAACTCTCTGGCTAGGGGGTTAAAAAGCAAAATAGTCCTATAGGTGGATGGAGAAAGGTAAAAGTCAATGTAGAATCCAGATTAGAGAACTCATTAGCAACTGTAGTATTGCAGAACTTTAAAAGAAAATTGACAAAGATGAAAGTTTACAGTGCCTGGCTTTACAAATCACAACATAGTTCTCACAGAAAAAGTCAACACAAAACACCAGATAACAGAAAATCTGGCAGGAAAATAGTGAAGAAGAAAAACACCTGAGAACCTACCACATATCTTCAAAACTGACCAAATGATTTTGGGATCCCTTTTGAAATGACTTAAGTTGGAGTGTTTCCAATAATGAAATTTGCTTATGCTTTTATATACTCTTCTGCCTATTCTCCTCTTATTGGACACATGGTAAAACTGCATTTCCCCTCCCCCTCTGGAGTCACACATAGTCATATGACTTGCTTGGGCCAACGAAACGTGAGTGGAGATGGTGTGTGTCATTTCCAGGTGGGAATTTTAAGAGCCAGCATGCTTTTTACTCATGTTAAGGGGGCATCTCCATCAGCCTAGATCCCTGAGACAGTTCAGTGAGCAGAGCCTTTCACTGACCATCTTTGGGCTGGTAGTATGGGCAGCTGTAAACTATTGCTATTTACAGCCACTGAGATTTGGGGGTTGTTACCCCAGGATAATCGATCCTATCCTGAGATGAAATGTATGGTTTCAAGCCTTTTGTTTTTTTTTTAAGAGAAGAATTGTGACATCTAAGGAACCTCAGCTTGGCAATAAACACTTTGTTGAACTCTATTTACTAGTTCATAAGGTATTTTCCGAAGGAACCTGCAGCTAGCATTTAGCAATTTATAAGCTGGCTTGTAGCATTCCTGGAACTAAAGACATCCCAGTTCCTGAAGGAGAGCTCCTTACCCTTTGAAACTGTACTGCACTGTGTTATTTAACCTGAAATGTAAGCCATCAAAAGTTGGCTGAGTTTATGATAAAGAAAACTAACACTGAACATTAAATATATTAGAATGATAAAGACCCTGTTAGATTAGAGTCATCAGAAGACAAACATCGGCTTTCATGTTTCAGGGTTTAAAGACAAAAAAACAGAAAGCAATTACATATGAAAAATGAATGAATGTCATAGGCATATGCAAGCCCAATTCCTATGTGGCAAGCACTCATGGAATAACCCATACACTAGGCTATGGTTGAGATTCTTTGTTTTTCAGTCCTGAGGGCTTTGGTAGCGATATTCATTCAACAAACATATTTGAGTGTCTATGTCCTAGGCAATGAGTTGGGTACTGTGCTATTTAGCATACCATTCCAAAAAAGTTAAACTATCAGGGTATTATAAAAGGCTCAAGCTATTATCAGATTTATCCCTGGCCCACTTACCCCAAATAAATGCCTTTAAATAGATTAACATTGTACAGAAATGATTTTATTAACATCAACTAATTTCTAAACTTTAGAGATTATCCAACATATCAAAGACAAAATGAAGTCTGAAAAGTTTTTGCAAAATGTTCTCTTCCTTTTCTATGGCAACACATCTATGATACAAAAAATAAATAAATAAATAAATAAATAAAAGAAAACCTCTCTAAATACAAGGAGCTATTTTACCTCCCCTTTATTTCAGAATTGATTCTGTAACAACATATAGAATGAATAATAAATCTGATAAATGGATCTCCCAAATGTGGTTTGCAGTAACAAGAGGCACAATGAATACCTCAAGTTTTAGAGTACTATCTCCCACAGGTATCAGCCTCACACAGTATTTTTTGTTTAAAATGTCATAAATGCTTTGCCCCTACATTTGGAAACACTGATATGTCATATAATAATCTCTGTTTACAAAGTAATTCACACTTTTTCATTGAGGTAGGAGAATAGAAAATCCTTTAAAGATGATCCATTTATTTGTAGGGGCACTTTGACTTGTAGGACCAGAAAAAGGCTGAAGCTTAAGAGGGAAAGCATTGGCTTCATAACTAAAGTCCAGGGGTAGGTCAGAATAACTGGGAGCAGGAGATTCACATTATTTCACCAGAACTGGGTCTTTCTCCAACTCCATGTTCTATCCCTCTAGCTCCCTCTGGGCTGCATCTCACTCTGGAAGGGCCCCTCCCAATGGTGGTCCCCAGCAGCTTTAGACCTGCACTGTCCTGCCAAGATACTATCAAGTGTGGTCAAAGTGCTAGAACTGAGAGCCTGGCCTGGGTCTAGTGCCAACACTGGAGCCAGAAACATCAGAGGAATGAGGGGCTTCAGCCCCACAAACAAAATATCTGGGAACTGGTGAGAGAGGCCCTCCTAAAACATGATGCATTTTAATAAGAGAGGGACCAATCAGGCATTCTCTAAAGTTTATGGGGGATAATTACGTTTGTTAAATGTATAGAAAACAGCCTCTATACCTGCAAGCTACTAAGTATTTCACCAGCCAGTGAAAATTATCTACAAATGTGTCCAACTCACTTAGACCAAAGAAAGCACAGATGGAAGTTAAGAAAACTTAACCCAAAATGTAAAACGAAAGAAAAGAAAAGAAGAAATGAAAGTCAGTAAGCTTTTTGAATCAGGATCCTTGGGTGAAAACAGCTAAGGAACTCTAGAGTGAACAGTTGGCTCCCACTCCCAAATTGTCACAACAATTTCAATATGGATGGACTTGTGATTATAGTCCATTTGACAACATGAAAATGGTCGTGTTAAGCAAATAAACTTATCAACCAGAAATGGTAGATCTGTTGGTGGTTAAAAGCAAATTTCTGATGCCAGAGACCTGTGTTCGATTCTGGGTGCCTGCCCATGTGAGAAAAAAAAGCAAATCCCTGTCCTCAGAAAGCATGCAGTCCAAAACAAAGTTCTTCTCTGGAGTAAATGGACTCCTGAGCTCACAGACAAGCCGATAAAATATTCCAAAGGATACACTAGTGTGATGGTCAGGTTCATGCATCAACTTGGCCAGGGGATGGTGCCCCAGTTGTCAGGTCAGGCAAGCACTGGTCTAACCATTACTGCTAGGATACTTCATGGCTGGTTATTAAACCAGCAACCATCGGACAGTTAATTGCATCTGTGGCTGAATATATCTACGATCAACTAAGGGTGTGTCTTCTGCAAAAATAATTCAATCAACTGGGTTTAATACAGTCAGTTGAAGACTTAAGGGAGAAGAGAGAATTTTCACTTCTTTAGCCAGCCAGCCTCTCCTGTGGATTCCTTGAGGACCTTCATCAGAGTTGCCAGTTTTGTGACCTGCCCTATAGACTTTGGACTCTTGCGTCCCCACAGTTGCGTGAGACAATTTTATAAATCTCATATTTACAGATATCTCCTGTTGGTTCTGTTTCTCTAGAGAACCCTAATACAACTAGCATGGGTAATTTTAAAGAAAATTAGTTTCCAGACTCTCAACTTTCATATTTACTCTTTTCTAAAAGTCTGCCTGGGAATGAGTCTGTGTTAGGCTGATCCTCCTGCCCCCAATTCCCTTTCACAGTCACCCTTTATCCTCTGTATGGAAGAAAGGCACATCTCTCTCTCCACCTGATATAACTCTGTGCATTATTTAGGATGTAAACAAATAGTACTAAGCAAACGAACAATTCAAAATATTGCCAACAGTACTAAGCGAAATAGCTAAGGATTATAAAGACTGAATAACAAATTATTTGGCAAGTCGGGTGGTTTCCATTTCTTTGCTTTCAACAAAGATAAAGACAGAAGGAATGAAATCAGCTGATTTCCACATAATTTTTATGTGATTTTTGGCATATAACTTGGAGGAGTACAAAAAATGTAGTGACATTGGTAAAAGAAATTTCTTTCACTCCCATTGAATTTTTTTAAATGAACATGATTTCTTGAAGTGTATATCTATAACATGGAAAAACAGAAATAGTATTGATGCTAAACACTACCTCATTCTAGCAATAGTAATTCCTTTATTCATCCATAAATACATAAACCTATTTTTACAAAAGGAACTTCATTTCATTCATTTCTGATAACATGTTACTTTTATGTTTAATAATTATCCATAAAATGTTTAATGTACTTATAGTATTTTGATTAATATTCACTGGTAATAATAATTCAAACTAGAAGATATTTTAAATATTTAAAGCCTTAGATCACAGGAAATAAAATTAATTTCAAGTTATGTATGTATGTAAATGCATATTCATGGCAGGAAATCATAAAAGATTTTAAAGCATAAGAATATGTTACATGAGGATAACATTTTCTGGGAGAAATGGAAAGAAAAAATAAGTTAAGGGACAAAAAATGATGTAAAACTTCCAGCTGTTTATGAACAGCTGGCATAAGTATTCTAAAAATAAATGATGGTGGATGTTCTAGTTTGCTAGCTGCCAGAATGCAGTATACTAGAAACAGAACAGCTTTTATAAGGGGGAATGTATTAAGTTGCAAGTTTACAGTTCTAAAGTCATGAAATGTCTAAATTAAAGCAAGGATATGGAAATGTCCAATCTAAGGCATCCAGGGAAAGATACTTTTGTTCAAGAAGGCTGATGACATTCAGGGTTTCTCTCTCAACTGACCATGGCAATGTCTGCTAGCTTTCTCTTCAGGCTTCTTATTTCATGAAGCCCCCCGCAGGGGCATTTTCCTTCTTCATCTCCAAGGGTCTCTGGCTGTGTGGGCTCTCGTGGTTCTCATGGCTCTGCCACTCTTTTAACGGATTCCAGTAAACCAATCAATCCCTACCTGGAATGGGTGGAGTCACATCTCCTTCTAATGAAAGGTTAATAACCACAATTGGGCATGTCACATCTCCATGGAGATAATCTAATCAACCTTCCAACCTACAGTGCTGAATAGGGATTAAAACAAATGGCTGCCTCCACAGATGGATCAGGATTAAAATATGGCTTTTCTAGGGTACATAATTCTTTCAAACTGGCACAGTGGCTATCAAATTGCTATGATCTTTAATTCCATCAGATGCAGTTAAAAGAGTAAGATTTATTTCTAAATATCAGTACTTTTAATGTATCAGAAATTATATTCTTTGCAATGATTTAGGCACAATAAAACCATTTTTTAGAAGTGAAGTTAAAAATATGTGGAGGGTATGTAGGTTAAAAAATTACATTCTGAGGCACACTAGCCAAAAATGTTTGAACAGCACTGATTTACAGGAAGAGTCAAGATGAAGGCTTTAAAAAAGGAAATAACAATAAGGCATAAAGCAATATGAGCATAAAGTCAGCCCACAGACAAGCAGATATAAATGTTTAGGAGATCATCATACATACTGTGGTTTGAGTGAGAGTACAAAAGGAGATAAGGCATACAGTTGGGTTGGCTGCCAAGGCTATGTCAGAGTCTCAGTTTCAGAAACTTGATTTGGTTGAACATTTCAGGAGGAACATATTAACCACTCTCTTAGAGACAGGTATCTTACCCAGAAAGTCCATTATTAATAATTAGTAACAACAGTAACTATCATATCAACTCTGATGTTGGAAGCTAAATTATAAATAGAAGGTCTTTTGTAAGACCTAGTGGAATCAGAATAAGGTATGAAAAAGGCATGATGCAAGAGAATAATGGCTTGAAATGGGGACAGTTTGCTGCATCCATCCCAGGGCAGCAGGGGAACCACTGCCACAAGTCCTGGAGGACTCTAGATTAAGGGTCAGGATGTACCTATGGACAGGCTTGGGCAGGACCCTTCCAGCTTCTGGCTCTTGGTGCTTCCTTGTCTATACTAGGCCATGGTTCTTATCCACTATATTGGAAGCACTAGGTGCATTTTAACCAAAGTCAAATTCCAGCCCTGCCTTCTTTAGTTTACATGCAGGTCATCTAAACTGAAGTTTGGGGCAACCCTGCTCTTCAGTCACACTTTTACAGCCAATATCTTGGTCTTATTCCAATAGAAAATGAACTACATCCATTATATGTGTTTTTTTCATGTTTAATTATTGGGTAAAAATTTATTTCCTAATCTTTGTGGGAGTAAGGATGGGGGACCTCACTCCCATGTATCATCTATAAAATATGCAATAAAATGCAATCATAAAATTAACATATGAAGAGAAGAAACTCATGCCTATTAATTAATCAAAATAAGGGCTAGTTAATTAAGATCAGGTACACAGCTCTGCATTGACCACAGCCACTCTGAAGACAATCAGCTAAGAAGTATGTTAAATTAATTCCACCTACATTTATCGAGCACCAGCTAGTGCATTGAACCATGCCAAGATCAGGATAGGAAAAGAAGATGGATACTGCTTTGAGGTCTCACACATTAGCAGGTAAAAATAATACATCGTGATAAATGCACAATCAAGAAATAAGAGAGGGTTCTAAGAGTGCAGTGGAGGGGAATGAGAGACAGGCTTCACAAAGAAGGAGACACTTTAGCTTTATCTTAAACAGTAGAAATTTACTAGGACAAGAAAGGGAATAGTCATTCAATATTGAGGGAGGGTACAATCAATATTGGAAGACATATAAATGCAATGCACCTTTAGAGAAAGGTAAAAAGTTCAGTGTTTCTGGAACACAGAGTTTGGGGAAGGAGGTCTGTGGAAAGGGAGGGTAGATTGAATTTTACCAAGAAGTCAGCAAAGTTTCTTAAGTAGGGGCCTGTATAGTCCTATTTGCTTTTTAGAGTAATAGCTAAGACAATGCCAATAAGGATGGGAGTTTTGAGAATGAGTGACACAGTAGAGACATTGAGCAATGAATCCATGAGACTTGATAACAAACTGGAAGTAAAAGACAAGGGAATAATGTGTCCAAAAGGATTCCATGATTTCTGGAGGAACAGTCATGTTGTTATGCTGTTTGATTAAAGTGGATGGTTTTCAGTAGAAGATACTGAAATCACTTGGAGATATAAATTTAGGTGTTGCAGGTACTGTGCTGGTTCTTGGCCTGTTTTCTATCACACCCATTCTTTTAAAATTTATTTTTAATATTTTATTGACATATCTTCACACACACACAGTCCATACAAGGTATGCAATCAATGGCTCACAATATCATCATATAGTTGTGCATGAATTACCATGATCATTTTTTGGAACATTTGTACCACTCCAGAAAAAGAAATAAAAAGAAAAAAGAAAAAAATGCATACACACCATATACTTTACCCCTCTCTCTCTCTGACCACTAGTATTTCAATCTACCCAATTTATTTTACCTCATCTCCCCTATTATTCATTTATTTCTATCCAAATTTTTTTACTCATCTGTCCACACCCTGGATAAAAGGAGCATCAGATACAAGGTTTTCACAATCACACTGTAAAAGTTTTATCTTTAAATAATCATTTTCAAGAATCAAGGCCACTAGAACACAGCTCAACAATTTCAGGTATTTCCCTCCATAAACTAAAAAGGGATATCTATGTAATGCATAAGAATAACCTCCAGGATAATCTCTCAACTCTGAAATCTCTCAGCCACTGAAACCTTATTTTGTCTCATTTCTCTTTTCTCCCTTTTGGACAAGAAGGCTGTCTCAATCCCATGATGCTCATCATGGGAGTTCTGTTCCATGTTGCTAAGAAGATTTATATCCCTGGGAGTCATGTCTCATGTAGGAGTGAGGGCAGTGGTTCACGTGCCAAGTTGGCTTAGAGAGAGGCCACATCTGAGCAACAAAAGAGGTTCTCTGGGGGTGATTCTTAGGCATAATTATAAGTAGGCTTAGCTTATCCTTTGCAAGAATAAGTCTTATATGGGCAAATGCCAAGATCAAGGGCTCAGTCTATTGATTTGGTTGTTCCCACTGCTTGCAAGAATATTAGAAATTCTCCATATGGGAAACTTGAATATTGCTTTCTTCTCCCCAGTTCCCCAAGGGGACTTTGCAAATACTACTTTATTCACTGCCCAAATTACTCTGGGATATATTGGGGCATCACACTAATCTGGACAAACCAAGATCTCATGCCCTATTCAAGATCCCATGTACTTATAGTATTCAACTCAAATGACCAAAAAAGTTAAATTAGGTAGTACACTACCCAAAATACAAATTTTGCGCCAAATAAACATCTCTCCCTTTGGTCTCACATAGCAGTTGAAGTTTTAAAATATGGACATTATCATCCTTTACCCTGTACTCTGCTCTATCTTAGTCCTATCCAGCTCAGCTTCCTTCATATCTCCAGTAAAAGTCTGATCCCTTTTTCAACTTTTAAACAGTTCCTGTATGGGCAGACCCATTCCTGATATTCCCTTGCTCTTCTTTGCATTCCAAGAGGGCCCATGACATTTCCCAGAATGTGTTTGGCCAACAGGAGATCATGGCCAGGGCTGAAAAAGAGGAGAAGAGAGAGCCAGGGCATTCCTCACCTACCCTCTCTGCCTCTCTGCCCTGGGCAGTGTTTTGGTTTGCTAAAACTGCCAAAATGCAATATTCCAGAAATGGATTGGCTTTTACAAAGGGGATTTACTAGGTTACAAATTTACCATTCTAAAGCCATGAAAATGTCCAAACTAAGGCATCCAGAAAAAGATACCTTGATTCTGAAGAAAAGGCTAATGGCATCCGGGATTTCTCTATCAAATGGGAAGGCACATGGCAATGGCTGCTGTCCTTCTCTTCCAGATTGTGGTTTCAAATAGCTCTGATTCCAGTGGCTTTTTCTCTAAATGTATGTGGGTCTCACTTAGCTTCTCTGGGGGAAACTCTGGGTTTTGTCTCTTAGCTTAGCATCTCCAAATGTCTGTCACTTGGTTCTATCTCTCTGCTATGCTCTCCGTGTCAGCTTTTTTAAAGATACCAGTAAACTTAAGACTGACCTTGAATGGGCAGGGTCACATCTCCAACTAATCAGAAGGTTCCATCCACAATTGGGTGAGTCACACCTCCATGGAAACCATCTTATCAAGAGGTCCCACCCTACAATGGGTCTGCCTCCATATGATTGGATTAGGATTAAAAGAACATGGCTTTTCTGGGGTACATAACAGTTTCAAACCAGCACAGGCAGTATCTCTGCAGCAGTGCATGATTTCAGCTCCTACAGGACAGGACTGCAGAGACTGATCCAAAATCTGAGCTCTGATTACTCTGTTTCCTTCATCTGTCAGTCTAGGAATAGAAAGTGCTGCTTGCTGTTGCTGACCTCTGGGTTCCCTCATTGTGCCGTTTGGCTTCTCAGACTTCCCATCACCTGTGTAAAAGAGTGGTTTCTCTAACTGGACCCTGAATGATACAGATACCAAACTGCTTCTTTAAATCTTGAAACCTTTTATCATAAGGTTTATGCCACCTGGAATGCCAGTTTCACTTTTCCTGCTTTTTAGTCTCACATCAGGTACCATCTCCTTTAGGAAATTTCCTCATTCAGCAAATGTTTATCAAGGGCCTATTAAAGATGGAGCACTATTCTAGGCACTGGCAACACTGCAAAGCAGACAAAATTCTGTGCCTTCATGGAACTCAGATTCTATTGGGAGAGAGAGACAACAAACAAGGTAAGTAAAACATACGGTAAATCAGATGAAGGAAAATAAGGAAGGAAAGGGGGTAGGAGTATTGGCGGTAGTTAAAATTTTGGACAGGGTTCCAAGGGAAGCTTCACTGAAAATGTGATTGTGCTAATGATATTGTCAACTTGGTTATTTGGGTACTATATTTCATGGTGTATTAGCTAAGAGTCTCTAGAGAAATAGAATCAGCAAGAGATAACTGTAAATATAAAATTTATATAAATATCTCACACAACTGTGGGGATGTAAGAGTCCAAGATCTACAGCACAGGCCATGAGTTGGTAGCTCCAAAGAAGGTCCTCAATGAACTCTCAGCAGAGGCTGGCTGGCTGAAGCAGAGAGAGTGATTGTCTCTTCTGAATCCTCCTTAAAAGCCCTCTGGTGATTAGATTAA
>PVIY010054313.1:0-14278 GCA_004026745.1 Myrmecophaga tridactyla
CAATAAATGATCATGATGATGAATATGCAACTATGTGATGATATTGTGAATTACTGATTATATATGTAGAATGGAATGATCAAAATAGAAATGTTTGTGTTTGTTTGGTGTTTTTTGGTATTTAAAAAGATAAAATAAAATAAAAATTTTAAAAATTTAATTTAAATGAAAATATATTCCTTTTAAAACTGAAAAGTGTACATTTAAAAAATCTCTCTGAAACAGCAGTGTCTAATAAAAATGTGAGCCAGATGTAATTTTAAATTTCTAGTAGCTGCATTAAAAAGCATAAAAACCAGGCCATTGTGGCTCAGTGGCAGAATTCTTGCCTGCCATGCTGGAGACCTGGGTTCTATTCCCAGTGCTGCCCATGTGAAAAAAAAAACAAACATACATTAAAAAACATGAAAAGAAATAGTTTAAATCAATTTTAACAATATATTTTATTTAACCCAATTTATATCACTTCCACAAATAATCAATATAAAAATTATTGCAATGTTATACATTCTTTTTTTTTTACACAAAGATATCAGAATTCAATGTTTATATATATAGCACATTTTGATCTAGTCTAGCCACATTTCAAGTGTTCAATATCCACATGTAGTTAGTGGCTACCATATTGGACAACACAGAACTAGAGTAATGTTACCCTTTTTGCCCTTCTGTGGGCTATATGAAAATTTTTTAGATCATTAAGATAAGGTGATGACATAGTCATTTGATATGCTGGGTATTATAGAATTCCTATGCTACCACCTATTGACATGCTGCCCATTTACCATCTTTTAAAGAATTAAATTAATTATTGAGGACCTCTGCTCTATAGATTCAAGAATTTTATACTTTTTATTTTAGCTGAACAATTGTCTTCGTTATTTATGCTTAACTTAAAGACACTGACATCTGACGAAGATTTATATTCTAGTAGGCCTATGATTCTCATAGTACATTAGAATCTTCTAGGGGAGTTTTTTAAAAATGAGAATTCCTGGGTAGGCCATGGTGCTCAGCAGGCAGAGTTCTGGCCTGCCATGCTGGAGACCCGGGTTCAATTCCTGGTACCTGCCCATGCAAACACACATACACAAGAAATAGAATTCCTGAGCTCCTCCTCAATGATATAGTTCAATACGAATCTGCATTTTAAACAAATATCTTAGATGATTTTTATACAAGTAGAAATATATTGGTCTAGAAATTTTAGCCATCAAGCAAAATTCAGAAAATTCTATGAAGTTACTTAAGAAAATAGTATTGGATTTGTTTTTCTTGCCACAGAAATACGGAGAAAAATTGGTAATTTTATTTGGGAACAAGACCAACATTTTCTCACAGAAAAGGTAAGAGTAAATTAATGTAGTTTATTAGAAGTAGCATTATCAAAAATTTTGAAAGCAAAGCAGTCCTTAAAATGTTGAATTGTGAGATGTAGTGTCAATGAGCCATATTAAGGAATTTAAAGGCATACTTTTATTGAACAGTATCTATTTTCACATTTTTTTATGGTAGTAACATTAGTAAAATTAAGGTTTTTTAAAAACATAAAATTATTCTCATAAAAATTTGAAAATTTGTTTCTGTCTGTAATATTAAGGGAGTAATAAGTAAATATTTACCAGTTCTTTACTGCCAGTATAGATTCTGACTTATTAATTCTTGCGCTGTGCAGTTTGTCAAATGTTTTGAATAATACTCCTCAATAAATGTGTACGGTGCTAAAAATTGTTTTATATCTTTTGCCATCCTGCTTCAAATTTACTCATGCTTTTGGCTTACTATGCCATAGACAAATTTGGCATCATTTGAACGATCAAAAATGCATTCTCAATATAGATTAAAGTTAATATGTTAAATAATACAGAATCCATGAGTCTATAGTGATACTCCAGGAGCAGAAAGAAAGGGAAAAAAGGGGCTGAGGGGTGAGCACAGAAGGAAGCAAGAAAGAAAGAAAACAAGGAAGGAAAAGCTGGGATACGGAAAACTTTCCTTTACAGAAGGTTAACAGCTAATAAATGTAGAAAGGGTGATAGAATATTCTCAACCCCAGTATAATAGTTCAGATTATTATCACTCCACATATTACTTAGTAATTACAAAGGTAAACAGTGTAGTTTTACAATGGAGAGATCTGGCCGACACCACTGTAACCAACTGATCAAATTTATCATCATGAATACTGAAAAAACTTCTCATTATGTTCAGCCCGGTTTGATGCAATAAAAAGTGTACAATATTAACTATGTAGTATTTCTTGCTCAAAACAATTTAACCAAATCTAATTATGAGGAGACAGTCAGACAAATCTAGAATATGGGACATAATAACAAGATAAATAATTTAATTGGCTTGGACTCTCCAAAACAGTTTACGTCTTAAAGAAACGGAAAGACAGGGGAACTATTCTAGATTGAAAGACATAACAACTAAATGTCATTTATAAGCCTTGATTGGATTCTGACTATTTTGTTTGCTTTTCATGAGTAAGCTACCAAAGACATTTTGAGGACAATTGGGAAATTTAAAATTAGGACGATATATTAGATGATATTGAAAATTTTTTGATATGCCCATTGCCAAGCAATTAACTTAAAGTTTTTGTGTTCTTATTAATTTGTGTTTTCTTCCAAAGTGTCATCATTTGAAAATAATAGTATAGTTCTTTTAGTATCTTTGGCCAGGAGACAATAGTATATTTGTACTAAGGACCAAATATTTAATCCTTGACTTATTACAGTGTTTCCAGGGACATGGGTGGTGAGGTAGTGATTATTACTTGACAATCATTGTTGAGTATAACAGAACTTTAAAGCTAAAAAGTACCTTCAAGGTCATAAACTGAGTAATTCCATTTTATAAATGAGAAAACTGAAGTAAAGAGGAGTTAAACAACCTTAGTGCACATAATCAGATACTAGCAGAGTATAACCAAGTTTTCTCAAAGAAGTCTAGTGTTCATTCTACTAGAAAATTAATAGAATGTGCTTTTATTGACTACTATTGAGTCTAGAAATTATGTGATTACAACATGAAGGATTTTGCCAGGCCTTTGAATATTGACTGATAATGAAAATTAGACAATTAGAATAATGCAACCATAGAACATATTGTAGAAGGTACTTCATCTAATGACAATGACAAGTGGAAATTTGGAATGTGATTTGGGGAACTTTCATTATTGTTTGTAGCAGATTCATGACCTAAATATATTAATTTCTTAATAGCATGTTAAGTAAATATAGTATCTGAGTTGCTTTTACAAAATCTTTTGGAAGAGCTTAATAAATGTTTAGCTCTTTCATAACTACATAGCTAAATCCTTCACTTTGATTTTGAAGGGGAAACATAATTTGTTCAACTTATTTCGTATTTTTAATTCATAGCTCACAGGAAGCCTGGGAGTCCATAAGTCAAGGATATTTAAGAAAGTTTAATTACTAACCTCTTTTTTTATTTCCTTATTTTTTTAGGGCTAGAAAAGTAACATGACTAAATTAGTGAAATTTTCAACAATTGAGTACGTGTAAAATCGGTCAATGTTGTATTTATGCAACACAACTACCGCTTGTATTTTTAAAAGTCTGGTCTTTATTTATTTACCTCTAAAAATGCATAGTATTTATATGTGTGTGTGTAACATTTTGTAAGTTTTTTCCACCAAAGTAGATCAAATGGATCTAAGTGTATAAATATATTTATGATTTTTGATATATATATATATTGCAATTTGTTTTTTGCTCTTTTTTTAATACTATTAATTGATCTTGGGTGTGCTGATTTCTTTTGTTATCCACAGCATGATGAAGCAACACTAAATGAAATAAAGACCCTTAAGAAAAGTACTGAACTAGCAACAGAACACAAGAAAGAATTATCTAAAAGGTATTGAATTCCTATACTTCCTTGATATTCAGTTCACTTAAAATGATTTTTGAGCATTGACGATGTTCCTAGCATTGTGCTAAGCACTAGTGTTAAGAGGAATAAGGTGTGAAAGTTCTTTCAAGGAACTCACAATCTATTGGGGAAACAGATAAGTAAACATATGTAGTGTGATAAATCAAAGAATAGGAAAAGGGATGTTCTGATGTAGTACAATATGAGTTCCTGAAAAATCTTATATTCTGTAGGATTGCACCCTTCTGTCAATTTAAAACTGTTGGTTTACCCCAGAAAAGCCATTTCCTTTAATCCTCATTCAGTATTTCTGGTTTGGAGCTTTTTGATTATCCATGGAGAGGTGACCCACCCAATTGTGGGTGGTAACTTTTTTTTTCCATTGTCTTTTATTTTTTATTATTTATTTATCATTTATTTTATTTATTAAGCATACCAACGTACAAATACAAACATTCTTACCATATGATCATTCCATTCTTTTGTTTTGTTTTGTTTTAATTAATTTTTTATTTATGATACATAACCACATACAAACACAAATATTCTTATCATATGATTCCATTCTTGTTATATAATCAATAACTCACACTATCATCACATAGTTGTATATTCATCATCATGATCATTTCTTAGAACATCTGCATCAATTCAGAAAAAGCAATAAAAAGAAAACAAAAAAATTCATACATGCCATACCCCTTACCCGTTCCCTTCACCTATCACCAGCTTTTCAATCTACTAAATTTGTTTTAACATTTATTCCCCCATTATTTATTTATTTTTACTCCATATGTTTTACTTGTCTGTCGATAAGGTAGGCAAAAGGAACATCCGATCCAAGGCTCTCACAACCACACAGTCACACTGGGACAGCCATATCATCATACAATTATCTTCAAGAAACATGGCTACTGGAACACAGCTCTACATTTTCAGGCAGTTCCCTCCAGCCTTTCCATTACATCTTAACTAAACAGGTGATATCTATTTGATGTGTAGGAATAACCTCCAGGATAACCTCACGACTCTGTTTGGAATCTCTCAGCCACTGACACTGTATTCTGTCTCATTTCACTCTTCCCCCATTTGGTCGAGAAGATTTTCTCAATCCCTTGATGCTGAGTTCCAGCTAGGAAATTCTAGGATTTCTGCCCCACATTGCCAGGAAGGTCCACACCTCTGGGAGTCATGTCCCACATAGAGAGGGGGAGGGCAGTGAGTTTACTTGCTGTGTTGGCTAAGAGAGAGAGGCCACATCTGAGCAACAGAAGAAGTGCTCTTGGGGGTGACTCTTAGGCCTAATTTTAAGTAGGCTTAGCCTATTCTTTGTGGGGTTAAGTTTCATATGAACAAACCCCAAGATTGGAGGCTTGGCCTATTGCTTTGGCTGTCCCCACTGCCTGTGAGAATATCAAGAATTCTCCACTTGGGGAAGTTGAATTTTCACCCTTTCTCACCATTCCCCCTAGGGGACTCTGCAAATACTTCCCTATTCACTGTTCAAATCACTCTGGGATTTATCTGGGTATCACTCTGGACAACCTACAAAATCTCATGCTCTATGCAAGATTCCAAGTACTATGGTGTTTGAATAAGCTGTCCATGTAAGTTATATCGGGAAATACACTAGTCAAAATATAAATTTCGTACCAAATAAACATTTTTTGCTTGCCTCACACATATGTTAAAGTTTTAAAATATTAATTACTATCTGTTTTCAACACCCTACATTATTGACATTCCTTTGTTCTTCCTCATGCAGAAACATTTTAAAAATTGCACATTTAGTCACTATCATTCTACACCCTAGGCATTCCTAGATTATACCATCTCAATGTTTATTGTCTATCTTTCCTTCTGATTTCATTTGTGCCCCCATGCCTCCTCCCTCTATTATTCTCACATTCAGCTTCATTCAGTGTTCTAACATTATTGTATTACAGTTAGGTAGTATCGTGCTATCCATTTCTGAATTTTTGCAATCAGTCCTTTTGCACAATCTGTATCCCTTCAGCTCCAATTACCCAAAATCTACCCTGTTTCTATCTTCTGATGACCTCTGTTCTTAACTGAAATTCTCCAAGTTCATTCATTAATGTTAGTTCATATCAGTGAGACCATACAGTATTTGTCCTTTTGTTTCTGGCTAATCTCACTCAGCACAATGTCCTCAAGGTCCATCCATGTTGTTATATACTTAATAACTTTATACTGTCTTACAGCTGCATAGTATTCCATCATATGTATCTACCCCAGCTTGTTTAGCCACTCGTCTGTTGATGAATATATTGGCTGTTTCCATCTCCTTGGCAATAGTAAATAATTCTGCTATAAATATTGGTGTGCAAATGTCCGTTTGTGTTCTTGCCCTCATGTCCTCTGTGGTAGTTAGATTCAGTTGTCAACTTGGCCAGGTGAAAGCACCTAGTTCTGTTGCTGTGGACTTGAGCCAATGGTACGTGAACCTCATCTGTTGTTAATTATATTTGCAGTCGGCTAGGAGGCGGGCCTGCTGCAATGAATGACATTAGACTTAATTGGCTGGTGCTTAAATGAGAGAGCTCAACGTAGCACAGCCTAAGCAGCTCAGCATTCCTCATCTCAGCACTAGCAGCTCAGCCCAGGCCTTTGGAGATGCAGAAAGAAGTCACCCCGGGGAAAGTTGTTGGGACCCAGGGGCCTGGAGAGAAGGCCAGCAGAGACCATCCTGTGCCTTCCCTGTAAGAAAGAACCTCAGTGGAAAGTTAGCTGCCTTTCCTCTGAAGAACTAACAAAATAAATCCCCTTTTATTAAAAGCCAATCCATCTCTGGTGTGTTGCATTCTGGCAGCTAGCAAACTAGAACATCCTCTGAGTAAATACCTAGTAATAGTATTGCTGGATCATATGGCAATTCTACACTTAGCCATACTGCATTCCACAGAGGTTGTACCATTTGACATTCCTACCAAAAGTGGATAAGTGTGCCTCTTTCTCCACATACTCTCCATCACTTGTCGTTTTCTGTTTTATTGATAATGGCCATTCTGGTGGGTGTGAAATGATATCTCATTGTGGTTTTGATTTGCATTTCCCTAATAGCCAGGGAAGTTGAACATCTTTTCATGTGCCTTTTGGCCATTTGTATTTCTTCTTCTGAGAAGTGTCTGTTCATGTCTTTTGCCCATTTTGTAATTGGGTTGTCTGTCTTTTTGTTGTTGAGTTGAATAATCTCTGTATATATGCTGGATACTAAACCTTTATCTGATACATCATTTACACATATTGTCTCCCATTGGGTAGGTTGTCTTTTCTCTTTCTTGACAAAGATCTTTGATGCACAAAAGTGTTTAATTTGGGGGAGTTCCCATTTATTTATTTATTTCTTCAATGCTCATGCTTTGAGTGTAAGGTCTAGGAAACCACCTCCTATTGTAAGATTGATAAAAATATTTCACTGCATTTTCTTCTAAAAGTTTTATGGTTTTAGATACAATATTTAGGTCTTTGATCCATTTGGAGTTAATTTTTGTGTAGGGTGTGAGATATGGATCCTTTTTCATTCTTTTGCATGTGGATATCCTGTTCTCTAGGCACTGTATATTGAGACTGTTCTCAGGTGGGTTGGCTTGACTGCCTTATCAAAGATCAATTGTCCATAGATGAGAGGGTCTATATCTGAACACTCTATTAGATTCCATTAGTCAGTATATCTATCTTTATGCCAGTACCATGCTGTTAAGCCACTGTACCTTCATAATATGCCTTAAAGTCAGGTGGCATGAGGTCTCCAACTTCAGTTTTCTTTCTCAGGATATTTTTAGCTATTCGGGGCACTCTGCCCCTCCAGATAAATTTGGTTAATGGTTTTTCTATTTTTGAAAAGTAAGTTTTCAATTGGTATTGCATTGAATGTGTAAATCAATTTAGGTTGACATCTTAATTATATTTAGTCTTCAAATCAATGAACACAGTATGCCCTTCCATTTATTTAGGTCTTCTGTGATTTCTTTTGACAATTTCTTGTAGTTTTCTTTGTATAGGTCTTTTGTTTCTTTAGTCAAATTTATTCCTAAATATTTTATTCTTTTGGTTGCAATTATAAATGGAATTTTTTTCTTGACTTCCCCCTCAGATTGTTCATTACTAGTGTATAGAAACACTACAGATTCTTGAGTGTTGATCTTGTAACCTGCCACTTTGTGTACTCATTTATTAGCTCTAGTAGTTTTGCTGTCGATTTTTCAGGGTTTTCGACATATAGTGTCAGATCATCTGCAAACAGTGAGACTTTTACTTCTTCCTTTTCAATTTTGATGCCTTGTAATTCTTTTTCTTGTCTAATTACTCTGGCTAGAACTTCCAACACAATGTTTAATAACAATGGTGGTAGTGGACATCCTTGTCTTGTTCCTGATCTTAGGGGGAAAGTTTTCAGTTTTTCCCTGTTGAGGATGATGTTAGCTGTGGGTTTTTCATATATTCCCTTTATTATGTTGAAGAAGTTCCCTTCTATTCCTACCCTTTGAAGTGTTTTCAACAAGAAAGGATGTTGAATTTTGTCAAGTGCCTTTTCTGCATCAATCGAGATGGTCATATGATTTTTCTGCTTTGATTTGTTGGTATGGTGTATTACATTAATTGATTTTCTTATGTTGAACCATCCTTGCATACCTGGGATGAATCCTACTTGGTCATGGTGTATAATTTTTTTAATGTGCTGCTGGATTCAATTTGCAAGAATGTTGTTGAGGATTTTTGCATCTATATTCATTAGAGAGATTGGTCTATAGTTTTCTTTTCTTGTAATATCTTTGGCTTTGGTATGAGGGTGATGTTGGCTTCATAGAATGAGTTAGGTAGCTTTCCCTCCTCTTCAATTTTTTTGAAGAGTTTGAGCAGGATTGGTACTAATTCTTTCTTGAATGTTTGGCAGAATTCACATGTAAAGCCTTCTGGTCCTGGACTTTTCTTTTTTGGGAGCTTTTTAATGACTGATTGAATTTCTTTACTTGTGATTGGTTTGTTGAGGTTGTCTATTTCTTTTTGAGTCAAAGTTGGTTGTTCATGCCTTTCTAGGAAGTCGTCCATTTTGTCTACGTTGTCTAGCTTGTTAGCATAAGGTTGTTCATAGTATTCTCTCATTACTCCCTTTATTTCTGTGGGGTCAGTGGTTATATCTCCTCTTCCATTTCTGATTTTATTTATATGCATCCTCTCTTCTTCTTTTTGTCAATCTTGCTAAGGGTCCATCAATCTTACTGATTTTCTCATAGAACCAACTTCTGGTTTTGTTGATTTTCTTGATTGCTTTCATGTTCTCAATTTCATTTATTTCTGCTCTGATCTTCATTATTTCTTTCCTTTTGCTTGCTTTGGGGTTAATTTGCTATTCTTTCTCTAATTCTTCAAGAGGACAGTTAATTCCTCGATTTTTGCTCTTTCTTCTTTTTTGATATAGGTATTTAGGGCAATAAATTTCCCTCTTAGCACTGCCTTTGCTGCATTCCATAAATTTTGACATGTTGTGTTTTCATTTTCATTTGCCTCAAGAAGTTTACTGATTTCTCTTGTAATTTCTTCCTTGACTCACCTGTTGTTTAAGATTTTGAGTTGAGACTCCATATATTTGAATTTTCTGGCACTCTGCCTGTTATTGATTTCCAGCTTCATTCCTTTATGATCTGAGAAAGTGTTTTGTATGATTTCAATCTTTTAAAATTTGTTGAGACTTGCTTTGTGACCCAGCATATGGTCTATCCTTGAGAATGATCCATGAGCACTTGAGAAAAAGGTGTATCCTGCTGCTGTGGGGTGTAATGTTCTATATATATCTGTTAAGTCTAGCTCATTTATTGTATTATTCAAATTCTCTGTTTCTTCATTGATCATCTGTCTAGATGTTTTGTCCATTGATGAGAGTGGGGAATTGAAGCCTCCAACTATTATGGTAGACGTGTATTTCTCTTTTCAGTGTTTGCCTCATGTATTTTGGAGCATTCTGGCTTAATGCATAAATATTTATGATTGTTATGTCTTCTTGTTGAATTGTTCCTTTTATTAATACATGGTGTCCTTCTTTGTCTCTTTTAACTGTTTTACATTTGTCCTTCTTTGTCTCTTTTAACTGTTTTACATTTGAAGTCTAATTTGTTGGATATTAGTATAGTTACTCCTGCTCTTTTCTGATTGTTATTTGCATGAAATATCTTTTCACAACCTTTTACTTTCAACTTATGTTTATCCTTGGGTCTAAGATACGTTTCCTGTAGACAGCATATAGATGGATCCTGTTTTTTAATCCATTCTGCCAATCTATGTCTTTTGATTAATGAGTTTAATCCATTAACATTTAGTGTTATTACTGTATGGGCAGTGCTTTCTTCTACCATTTGACCTTTTGGATTTTATATGTCATATCTAATTTTCCTTCTTTTTACCTTTACTGATAGTCTTCATTAATATCCTGTTCCTCACACCTCTCTCTCCTGTCTTTTCTTATCTGTCTCTAGTGCTCCCTTTAGTATTTCTTACAGAGCGGTCTCTTGGTCACAAATTCTCTCAGTGATTTTTTGTCTGCAAATGTTTTAATTTCCCCCTCATTTTTGAAGGACAGTTTTGCTGGATATAGAATTCTTCCTTTGCAGTTTTTCTCTTTTATTATCTTAAATATATTATCCCACTGTCTTCTCGCCTCCATGGTTTCTGCTGGGAAATCTATGCGTATTCTTATTGGGTTTCCCTTGTATGTGATGGATTGTTTTCCTCTTGCTGCTTTCAAGATTCTCTGTTTCTCTTTGACATCTGACATTCTGGTTAGTAAGTGTGTTGCAGTACGTCTATTTGGATCTGTTCTATTTGAGATACGCTGCACTTCTTGGATCTGTAATTTTAAGTCTTTCATGAGTTGGGAAATTTCAGTGATAATTTCCTCCATTAGTTTTCCTTCTCCTTTCCCCTTCCGTTCGTCTTCTGGGACACCCACAACATGTATATTCATGCGCTTCATGTTGTCATTCAATTCCCTAAATCCCTGCTCATATTTTTCCATTCTTTTCCCTATATTTACTTTTACTTGTCGGATTTCAGATGTCCCATCCTCCAGTTAACTAATCCAATCTTCTTCCTCTTGAAATCTGACATTGTAGGTTTCCATTGTTTTCTTCATTTCTTCTATTGTGCCTTGCATTCCTGCAAGTTCTGTGATTTGTTTTTTCAGACTTTTGATTTCTTCTTTTTGTTCATTCCTTGCCTTCTTTATATCCTCCCTCAATTCATTGATTTGATTTTTGATGAGCTTTTCCATGTCTGTTCAAACATTCTGAATTAATTGTTTCAGCTCCTGTATCTCATTTGAATTGTTGGTTTGTTCCTTTGGGCCATTTCTTCAATTTTCCTAGTATGATTCATTATTTTTTGCTGGCGTCTAGGCATTTAATTACCTTAATTAATTTATTTTAAAGATTGTTTTCACTTTTTTTTTCCCTAGGATTTTCTTGCTGAATGACTATGTGTCTATCTGTTCTTTGACATTCAATTCAGCTTATCTTAGTCCTCTAGCTTGGGTTTTATTTAATAGATCAGAATTTTTCATTCCTGTTTTTCTGTTTCTTGCCCTGCCTGTATGGTTCCTTTCCCTTACCCCTTAGGAGGGTCTACTTAGGTATTATAGACCCTGGTCAGATTTTCCCAGACCAAACTGGTCTCCTCTCAGGAGGAAAGAGTCACCTGCATCAGTTTTCCCTGAGGGTGAGACCCAGCAGATTAAAAGACTTTCCTGTGAAATCTCTGGACTTTGGGTTTTTACTATCCTGCCCAGTATGTGGCGCTTTTCTGCCTGCAGGTCCCACCAGCATAAGGTGATGTGGTATCTTTAACTCCAGCAGATTCTCCCTGCTGGGGACATGGTGGAGACAGAAGAGAGGTTGTAGGCTGGCTTTAATCCTTCCCTTTTCAGACCCTGGGGTCTGAATTCCTTGAGGGAGGGATTCCACCTGAGCTGGGCCCCACCCCTCTCCTGGGAAGGCACAGGCTCCAGACAAGCTTTCAAACAAGCTCAATTCTGCCTATGCCTGGGGCAGTGGAGCCCAAGAAGCCTTGCAGCTGTACCCAGAAAGTAATCAAGCTGTAGAAACACAGCCACAAAAGAGAAAAAAATCCTTTTCGGAGCAGGACCCTGTTCCTCGGGTTTGCCGATCAAGAGCTTAAGTTGGTACGTTGCTCTGTGTATCTCCAGGTCCTATGTGCCCCCTCCTTTCCTGCAGGGCCCAGATCTTTTCAGCTCCAAAAACACCTGTTTTGTTTTGTTTTTTTCCTTTTTCTGTCAGCCTTGCCCCCTCTGCACCGGGGCAAAAATCAGAGACCTCTGCTTTTGCTCAAGGTTCAACTGAGCTGGGGGCCTATTTTTAGTAGTCAGAATTTGTTCATTAATTCCACAATGAGTTTTGTTGTGCTCAGCCCTTGCTACTAGTAAAGTCCCTTTCCTTTCCCCTCTGGGAAGCAGCCTGTGGGGGAGGGGTGCTGGCTGCCACGGCTTGGGGAACTCAAGGTTCTGGGGGGACTCTCAGCCAGTCCAGCTGGTCCAGACTGGGGTACGCTGTGTGTCTGGTCACTGACATGGCCCCAGCAGTTGTTCTGTACTGTTCCTGGCTATTTACTAGCTGCTCTGGAGGACGAACTAAATCCCACACCTTGCTAAGCTGCCGTCTTGCTCCCTGATCATTCCATTCTGATTATATATAATCAATAATTCACAATATCATCACATAGTTATATATTCATCATCATGATGATTTCTTAGAACATTTGCATCAATTCAGAAAAAGAAATAAAAAGAAAACAGAAAAAAATTCATGCATTGATTAGATGGTTTCCATGGAGATGCGTCTCCATCCATTCAAGGTGGAGTTGCTTACTGGAGCCCTTTAAGAGAGAACCATTTTGGAAAAAGTTTTAGAGCCACGAGAGCCCACACAACCAGAGACCTTTGGAGATGTAGAAAGAAAATGCCCCTGGGGGAGCTTCATGAAGCAAGAAGCCTGGAAAGAAAGCTAGCAGATGCTGCCAGTTCACCACGCGCCTTTCCAGTTGAAAGAGAAACCTTGAACTTCATTGGCCTTCTTGAACCAAGGTATCTTTCCCTGGATGCCTTAAATTGGACATTTCTATAACGTTGCCTTTTAATTTGGATATTTTCACAGCCTTAGGACTGTAAACTTGTAACCAAATAAATTCCCCTTTTTTAAAAAGCCATTCTGTTTATGCTATATTGCATTCTGGCAGCTTACCAACTAGAACAACCCCAAAAGTAAAAAGGCTCCTGGGGAAACAGAGACAGACCTTACAGTCCTTAAACACCTTTGCAAACTAAACATTAACAAAAGCAATAACAATTCTTCTAAAAAATATTAACAAAAATTTTAAAAGATGTTAAAATTATCAATAAATAGAATACACGACAGCAAAAGTGAGAGGTAGCTAGGTGGAAAGAGGGTAAGCAAAGTTTGAGGTAATTGAGCAAAATGCACTAAGTGGTGAAAAACAGACAATAAGTAATTCCAAGACACAGCAGGAGGCCACGCTAAAGCAAGTTAAGAACGTGGGTGATCGGGCATCACATACAGACTATTCTTCCACAACAGCTTGCTCCATTCAGACATGTTAATATACTTTAGTTTAGCTGCTAATACCTATTGTTCACAGTATTATGCTAGCAAAAATCATATATGGATCATAATGTCCATACTATACTATCATTTGCCAATTGTATATGAGTAAATATGTATTGCAAAAAAAAAAAGTGCATTGTAGCAGAATAGAATATTTGTATAAAATACAGAAGAAACGGGAAAAGTCTGAATGTCTCCCTGGTTAACACTTTCCTAACAGAACTCCCGGTTTTTAATGTCCAAACTTGATAAAAAGGTGTATATCTCAATTAAAACAACAACAACACTTTTTGGCCAATGTTCAAAACTCAATACACTATTTGAACACAATGTTGTGTGATAAGAAGTGGAGTTACCTTCCTAATACAGTTGACATAATATCAGAATCATGTGCAGAGGTTTTGAAAAACATGCTGAGTATCGACTTAGGGAATGTTCATTTTGGATATTGCTAGTACTAAGAGAGGAATCACAGCACTAGTGCACCCAACTATTTTTTTTTATAAACTTTTTTATTAATTAAAAAACTTAACAAAAGAACATTAAGATATCATTCCATTCTACATATACAATCAGTAATTCTTAATATTATCACATAGTTGCATATTCATCATTTCTTAGAACATTTGCATCGATTTAGAAAAAGAAAAAGACATCAGAAAAAGAAATAAAACGATAATAGAGAAAAAAAGATTATACATACCATACCCCTTACCCCTTGCTTT
>PVIY010054314.1:0-14283 GCA_004026745.1 Myrmecophaga tridactyla
TCTTAAGCTATGCATGCATGGGGGAGACCCGCCCCAAAAAGATGAAGCAGAGAAAAAGCAGGAGATGATAAAGAACTAACAGATAATTCAGCAAATGTACACTACTGGGAAAGAGGTTGGAATTCAGAATCTACCAATCCCAGGCTTTCAGTTTAGATACTACAAGGGGCTAGAACTAAGGTGAAATGGAAACAAGCCAGCACAAACTATCTAGTTTACTCTATCTCACTTTGGGACAATAAATAACCCTTTAAGAAGCAAATAATAGTTTTAGACTCCTCTAGAAATTATGGTAATCTGGCACCTAATAAAAAATAACAAACTATGCTATAAGTAAGGAACAAGTAACTGAAAACCAAGAAAAAATATACAGTTAAAACAAAACCAGAGATGAGCCACATGTTAGCTATTTCAAAAGATGTCTTTGAGATAACTAAGATTAGTAAATGAAGGATTCTAGAGTAAAGAAATTGTAGAATTTTGGGAAAGTCCTCTAAGCAATCTAAAAACTGAATTATATTAGATTTTAGAATTTAAAAATACAATAATAAAATGAGGATTCCATGGAAAATATTAAAAACAAATTAATTCATCAATTACATGCATAACATGTATGCCTTTTATTGCACATAAAGTGTACTTTAATATAGTTAATTAAAGAAATAATAATTTAGATATAAGAGAAAACATGATCAGTCAACTGAAAATAGGTCAGCAGAAAATATCTAGAAAGTAGCACAAAGAGTAAAAGCAGGTGTAATATACCACATGCATAAAGATATTTGTTATAAGTAAGAAATAGTGAAAGTGTTTCACTATAGCTAACTAGAGCACTTGAGGATAAAGAAAAAAGATAGGAGCAAAGCAATATTTGAAGAATATACTGAAGAACTTTCTAAAACTAAAGGAAAATATAAAACCTCATGTTCAAAAACTTCTAAACATCAAAATCAGGGGACATACAAGGAAAACAACAAATCAGGGCATCAAAGTACTGAAACCATTAAAGACAACCAAGAAATTATGACTCATTACCAAATGACAATAAGACTGAAAACTAACCTTTCAAAACTAACTTTACAGGGCAGAAAACAATAGAAAACATAATTAAAATGCTCAAGTAAAATAACTGCCTAACTTTTATTCCCTATACAGCCAATATGTCATATTAGAAAAAACAAAGGTTAAGAGAAATTTTCTTTAGCAGGCCCAAAATAAGAACTATAATAAAGGTAGTAGTTCAGTTAGAAGAAAAGTGAACCTAAAAAGAACTGCAGAGATGCAGAGAGGAAGAAATACCACTAGAAAGGTTAAGTGCAAGTTACTGTGAGCATATAATTTAAAGTAATAATAAAACTGACCCTTATAATTTAATAAATGACATTGAAATTTCAATAATAATATTTTTATAAAAATAAATATATGACAATAACATTATGCAAGGCAGGATGTCTTAAATGATTTTTATTTACTGTAAAATCTCTGCATCATTTAGGAATTGATAAATGTATTAACGTAAGGTAGCATATAATACAACAGGATACATATTATAATTTCTAAAGTAAACAAAATAGGACAAAAATCCTGTACAGCAAGGTAATATATGAGAAAAAATGAATAATACAAATGCTTGGTTAACAAAAAAGAAGACAAACTCTGAAAGAAAAGAAAGAGATGACATATACTGTAAAGAGGTAAAATGTAAGGGATTAGTTTTGAACCTAAGTACATTGGTGATAACGTTAACTATTTATGTACTAAATTAAAGTTAGATATTGATGAATATAACACATGCACACATATATAATATATAGAATATTTATATAATATATGTATTTCTATTCATAAGAGACAGAACTCAGCATGAGGACAAAGAAAAGTTGAAGTTAAAAGGATATGATTAATAGTTGAGCTATACCACTATAGACATTAGAAAAATCATAATTGCACCATGAGGTCTCAAAAGCACATCTGATAAAACTTAGCACCTTTTTACGGTATAAACACTGAGCTAACTAAGAAAAAAAGGAAACCCTTAAACCTATTAAAAATTACCTACAAAAAAAAAACTTTAGAAAAAAGCATTGTGCACTAATGAAACCTCAGGTCGAAGACTCTGTAAAAGACACTCAAAATATAGTATTCTGACAAAGGGCTTTTTTCCAGAAAATATTTCTAAAAATTGTATCAATATAAAAAGTCAGTCAAGCAACTGGATTAAAGATTTGTTCAGACATTTCATGAAAGAGATCCCCAAGAGGGTTATAATTATATGAAAAGTAATTCAGTTTCCTTATTCATCAAGAAGTCATAAATCAAAATCACAATAAAATATCAATACACCTCCACCAGAATGGCTAGAATTAAAAGAACCAAAACAACACCATGAGAAGAGATGGAGCAACTCTAACATTTATATATTGTTAATGGGATTGTAAATTGATGCAACCTCTAACAAAATTCTTGCAGAATCTACTAAAGCTGGAAGGTACACATTCATACCTTGTTAATGGGATTGTAAATTGGTTGTAAATCTTTAACAAAATTCTTGCCAAATCCACTAAAGCTAGAAGGTGCACATAAATTATGACCCAGCATTAACACCGAGAGTATATTTCTAAGAAAAAGATATTCTTATGTACAACAAAAACTAAAACAACATTCATAAGTTTCATTCATAATAGCCAAAACCTGAAATAAGATATTTTTATTAACATCAGAATGGCTAAATAAATTAATAAGTTATGGTTTATTCATACAATGGAACACTACAAAGCAATGAAAACATATATAAAGTGAACACAACAAAGGAATGAGTCTCATAGAAATGATATTAAGCATAAGAAGTCAGACACATATGCGTTATGACTTCATTTATATGCAGATCACGATCAGGCAAAATTATTCTATGGTGATAGAGACTAGAATAGTAGTTATATTTCCGGATTACTGACTGGGAAGAGATGCATTAGGAATGCTATAATGCTCCTTATTTTGATTTGGATAGATATTTTATGGGTATATAAATATATAAAAATTTGCCAACTTGTACGCTTTGATATACAAAAATAAATATAATTAAAATACATAATTTGTTGAATAATAGCAATATTGCAAATATTTTCAAAATACATTCCAGGTAGTTTGTGAGTGAGCCCTTACAAATCCAGAACAGAAGTAATTTGAGACCTTAAAAGAAAATACACCTCTAAATGAACGACAGAGCAGAAACATTCTACTTCCACTACTCATTTGAAATACAGAACGTCTATTACTTTTTCGTAACAATAAAAATCATCTTTAACTGCTCTATTGTTTATCTGTGCTTCTGTTTCAAAGTAAAAATAAGTGAATAAATAATCCACAGATGTTCAAGTGTCATCTGGGATTTAAAACAAACAAAAAAACATGTTACTTTAATAGCAGGTGTTAGGGCTCAGGAATGAGGCATAGAAAAAGTAAATGAAAAGAAACTGAAGGATTAGCCTTTTTGGACATTTTTAAATTGATGTTATCACAACTAAGTCCCATCTGGGCCTTAAATCTAGGAGTTGCAGATCCTAGAAAGGCAATAACTTTCTATCATGAGCTAAAGATATGATTTACCTAAAAAATGTACAAGTGCTTCTAACATTGTTTTGGCCAAGCATAATAAATATCACTGTCTCACAGTTCAACCTAATGGCCCTATTTACTGGACAATGTTACACTTTTTTACAAAAATTTATTTTTATTAATACCCAAGACTTGATTAACCCTATAGACTGTTGTAGAACAGATCTAATAGTTATTTCATGCCCTTCCACTTCTCCTGTCTCTACTTTCTCTTCTAGGCTTTCCTCCCAAGTTTACAAGCAAGCTCTTGCAAAGAATATGGTTTATTCAAAGACATTTGCTGATAAATTCCATTATCCCCTTTAATTAGCGAGAAGCATTGGTTGTCACATGGGAAAGTATATACCACAATTGAAAAACAAATCATCACTTTGTTCTCTTTTTGTTTATGTATCTCCCCAGTTGTAGATATGTAATATAAAATCAGAGTTCATCTCAAAATGTAGGCTTGATCTACACTATCATCCAAAAGTTATGTAATTATCTGTCCAATATTGTATATAACAATTACATTAACAATAGAACTTTTCTACTGTTATAGATATATAGTCTGCCTTTAACAGCAGTCTATAGTTTTAGGATTGGAAATTAATCATCTTTTATTTCAATTTAAATAACCTAATATTATTTCTAATTTTACAAGAATGCATAATTTGGATTTGATTTTTTTTAATCTTGAGAATTAGCCATACAAATCAGTAAAGAAGCTGTGTACAACACTTCCTAACCCTGATAGTTTGTACAGGTTGAGATGCCCACAACCCTGGCTAATATTTGCCAAAAGCTGATCTGAGCTGAGCTGTCAAGTGTCACAGTAGCCAACTGAAGACAACAAGCCAAAATGAAAGTGAGAGCCACGTGTTTAATCATTTACTACACTTGTGTAAACAAGAAGCTCAACCAGAGAAAGTGCCAACTTCTTCACTGTTGCATATTTCCTCATGGAACAGCACAGCTAGGAGAGGGTCAGATGGGTCAGCACAGATGTGGAGGAAAATTTCACTGCTGAGATATCTCTGAACATAAGACCCCTGCCATCGTATGGACCTGGGAGCTCGCAAGAGGAAAAGGGGAAGGGCTAGGAGTAGGGAAGTAATGAGACAGAGTGGAGAAAGGGGATTTCAGGACTTTTCACTTCTCCCCTTGATAAGCAGATCTGAGCAGAAGAACTTGAGGAAGACATGAGTCTTAGCATACAAGTATGCATAAGAGCATGGCTGGCCAGGCGTGCCTAAGTCTTTGACTGCAACTCCTTTCAGAAACTACAAAGCATTGGCTCTGCACAAAGTCTGATATGGAAAAGGTGGCTGTCCACCTATGAGGTCTGTGAAGTTAAGCCCTTGTAACTGCCTATGGCTGCCAAAAAAAAAAAAAAATCATATGTAAGATATTGGCTAGGAATCAAATGCTTCTATGTTTATTAAAATGTAAGCCTTTCATAAAATGGGTGGGATGGGGGGAAGGTACTAGTAAAAATTGAATTCTTTACTTTGGTGATTCCACATAGTAAAAGTCATTACAAAATCTTTACCACGAGAAGTAACTCATAAAAGTATGTCTCCTCTGCTTGTAACAGAAAACTGTGCCCACAATGATTTAAGCAGAAGAATAGTAATCAACTCATATTGCTGAGATGACTTAAAGAGCTGTTTGATCTAGAATCCCAGCGCTATTGTTAAGACTCATCTCTGATTCTTCTCACTACTTGTTGATCTTATGTTTTGTCCCCCTTGGTTGGGCTCAGGCGGCTTATCCCAAAGTCCCAACAAGTAGAAGCATTTGTTTTCTTGAAAGCTCAAACAAGAACTCAGAAATTAATTCGATGAAGTGCTTATCCATGAACCAATCATTATGATTCTCTAGGTGGAAAAGTCTGATTGGTTTAGCCACATACTTGAGTTCTGAGAACTGAGAACTAGCACTATTACTAAAACCAAAGGCAAGATGTGGATTAGAAGAAAATATTCACATACTCAGTTCTTAAGTATATGGGTAAACCAAAGGAAGATAAAGTGTAAATTCTCCAACTTTCACTTTCATCTCTAATTCACTTCACTTTATGGTTTTCCCATAAAGGACTATTGCTGACACCAAGGGTCATTTATCAGTCTCAACCTTCCTTCATCCTATGATCCAGGTGATAACCCATCCTTCTTTGAAATATGTTCCTCACTAGTCTTTCTGTCAAAACTTAACCGACCTGGTTTCACATTGAAATTTGTAATGTCCAAAGCAAACCTTTCTTCCTGCAGGCATGCAAAATCTTCTCTTTCATTCCTCATTTTAGTAAATATCAGATATATTTTAGTTGTTCAGCAGCCCAAATAGTTCTGAGCCATCCTGGATGCCTTCTTTTTTTGGACATTATATTTCCAATCCATCATAAGTCTTGTTAAATTACATTAAAAATATACCACGAATCCAAGACTGTCTCTACACCTACATTTCTATTACCCTGTCTCAGCCACAGTCATTTCTTATGTGGATTTTTTGCTGTAACCTCCTAAATGATTTCTCTAATTCTGTTTTCCGCAATCTCTCTCTAATTACATTTAAAATAAATAAGATTCCCATATCAATACTAAGTAGGCAAATCATTTTCATTTTCAAAGTTAAATGAACCATTCTGGATTTTGATGTCAATAAATTAATATGGAAATACTAATAAATTTTATGGACAATTCTGGGAAAGAAGAGTAACATAGATAGTTCTTACCCTAAACAGTTAGTAAAATATATTATAAAATGATTAAATCAATCAAAAATATTACATATGTTTCAAAATATTTAAAGTAATTGCTTTTGATTCCCCCTGGCTAAACATCTGGTGGAAAAAAGCTACATCTTTATGGAATGTTTCGCACACATTTTTTTTTTGCACACGTTTTTTGTCATTTTTTAAAATATGGCAAGTTTTAAATCTCTTATTGTACAATATATTATGTTTATAAATGAAAATAAATATGAATATACTTAAATTTTATCCAAAACTCATGCACATTATTTAAACCACTGCCTTTCTACAAAATAAAGTAACACAAAAATTTTAAGTAATAATATCATTTTACGTCTCTTTAATAAAAGGTTAATTTAAATAAAAACTATTACCTGCTGTGTTGGATTGAATTATGTACTCTGATTTAGACATGTTCTTGGTCTTGCTCTCTAGTGGAATCAACCCATTGCATTGCTTCATTCTATGGGAAAGAACCCATGGTAAATGGGATCTCTTGACGATGTGGTTTTAATTCAGGTGTGGCCCAGCTGAATGAGATTGGGCCTTCTGTGGCTTACCAGCATCTTTATAACAAGAATGAATTTCAGACACTGTGATGAAAGCCATTAAGAAGAGCTAGATACTGGGAGTCAGCAGAACCAGAGAAGAAAGGAGACAGTATCGCCAATGTGATAGGAAGCCAAGGAACCCAAAGATTGCTGGCCAACCAAAATGCTACTGACTGTGGGAAGACGCAAGCCTTCTAACCTCTAAAATTGTGAACTAATAAATTCCTGTTTCATAAAGCCAACCCATTGTACGGTATTTGCCATAGGAGACAAGAAACTGAGCCATCTGGGCAATTGAATATGCCTTGTCTCGTGGAAATGAAATATACTAAACACAGAAGAAATAATGTAAGACCTTTTCAATATTCCCTCATATTTAAACTTAACAGCTTAGAAATAAAACATATTTGTAATACTTTGGCAAGAAATTCGTGTTCTATCCATTAGCTTTCTTCTTCAACTACTTCAACATAAGTCCATTATCTTATGATTGCCTTGAATCCGTAATTTCCTTTAAGAACTTAGATAGTTTAAACTGCATCCTGACAACTGCTTTGTTTCTCCATATTGGTATCATCAAGAATACAACCACTTGGTTGTTTTGAATTTTAGGCATAATGGATTTTCCTTTTAGAATGAATATGTAGGAACAGAAAGGAAAGAAAAGAGTATCATTTTTTTAATGCTTTCAGTCACTTAGTACTGTTGAAAGAGAAACCAAGGACTGTCGAAATGCTATTTTTTTGCTCAAGAGACCTTGCATATACTAAAACTGGAACAATACAGAGAAGATTAGCAGGGCCCCTGCACAAGGATGACCCACAAATTCGTGAAGTGTTCCATATTATTTTTTTAAAACAGGAGAATAAGTTTTGGAGAAGATGCCGAAAAAGAGAAACATTCTTTGCTGGTGTTTCTCTTTTTTTTGCTGGTGGCAGCTGCGGAATACAGTTTGACAGTTCCTCAGGAACTAAGTATAGAAATACCACATGGTTTGGCAATCCCACTACTAGGTACAGGCCCAGAAGAATTGAACGCAGGGACTCAAAGAGATATTTTGTGCAGTGATGTTCATAATGGCATATTCAAAATGCTAATAGATGGAAGCAATCTAAGTACCCATCATCTGAGGAATGGATAAATAAAATGTAGTTTATAATTATAATGGAATATTATTCAACCATCAAAAAGAATGAAGTCCTGATACATGCAACAACATGGATGAACCTGGAAGACATCATGTTGATTGAAAAAAGTCAAACAAAAAGAAAAATACTTCATGATCTCTCTGATTTGAAATAATTAGAATAAGTAAATCTGTACAGTCAGAATCTAGGATTAAGTTTACTGGGAGACAGAGTAGGGGTAGGGGATGGGACACTAAAACTTGAAATGTACAAGCTTCCTATTTGGAATGTTTGGAAAATTTTGGTTGATGGTGATGGCAGCACAGCCACAATGTCATAAATGCAATTAACAGCACTGATATATATATATATATATATATATGAATGTGATTAAAGGTGAAATATTTTATATATATATATTAAACAGAATAAAAGTTTTTAAAAATCCATGGAAGTTCACTACAAGAACAGTGAACCTTAAGCTAAACTATGGACTATAGTTAAGAATATAATTTTTAAAAATGTGCTATCAACAATTCTACAAATGCTCTACACTGATACAAGGTGTTAATAATAGGGTGGCACAGGGGAATCCTGTATTTTATGCCTGATTGTTCTCTAAACCCACAACTTCTTTAATAAAGAAGAAAAGAGCATATGTAAATCTTCAATCCTTCACAACAATCCACATGATTAAAGAATATGTCTTTATATTTTCTTAACTACATTATTCTTTTGTGATGTATTTCCAGGCAGCTGCTAACTGATTCTATGACAATTCACTTTAAAACTACAATAGCATGCACAATGCTGTTTTAAAACAAGAGGACTGAATAACATCTAAAGATTTGGTCTTAAGATTAACTATATTGTATCGAGTAATTACGTATAGTTATAGTCAATCAGGTATATTTTGGGCCAAATCTATATCCAAATGCAGCCTATTATGAACTAAAAAATATTTTCATGCATGAAAGATTTTTCTATTCTATCTTTTTAAGGTAATATTTAAAAATATCTTCCTAGGTTTGAAATTTGAGTAATGAAACATTAGAGTAATAAATATATACCCTATAAGCAATTAAGTGCTATAGCATGAAAATTTTAACTGACCCACTCAATTACATTATCCAAATCAGAAAAGTTATAATTTACCTAAATTAATTGTTTGGGGGGGTGCTACTGTAGGATATTCTGCAAATGTGTAAATGGACATTCATATGCCCACTAGACATATTCTCAGTCATGAGGTCCCAGTTCAACTAAATAGGAAATTACACTGTATATTTTGTAGTATGTTAATGCAACAGTCCTAAAGAACAATTCTGGGCAGGCTGTGGTGGCTCAGCAGGCAGAATTCTCGCCCTTCATGCTGTAAACTCAGGTTCGATTCCTGGTGCCTGCCTATGCAAGAAACAAACAAACAAACAAAAACCTAAAGAACATGTTTAATTAAGTTAAAATATGTTAATATTTTTACAGAATCAGCGAAAATTCTTTAAAAGAATACTTTTATTGGTAGAGATAATAGTAATATTTGATGCTTAAGCATGAGAAGTAAAATCATTGAATGATTTATTAATTATTGGAGAAATATTTTGCCAGAATCATATCCAAATTGCATGTATTCTCTCCAGAGCTCCTACCATCACAGAGATAGCATGTTTTAGTTGCACACAGAGAGAAAATAGATTTGATTTCCATGGGAAAATGCAGTTTCAATTGTCTTGCAAATAATGCAGGAGGAAAAAAAAACACAGTTTTAAAAGACATTTGATACTATATGTGATTTTTCTTGTTGCTGGGAAAAAAGAGAAAAAGAGGAGAGTGGTTGAAATGATTAGAGAGCCCGTTTGAAATCCTTGTGCTGGGACACACACAGTAAAAAAAAGAAGGCAAGTGACACTATCTAACGTCTTTGTGGTCATGCTTATGGCATACCTCCTGCTAAAAATCATACCTAAATGCCTCTTGGTAGCAGGAGAGCCCCTACGTGTGGAATGCTTTTCACAGAATGGACCTGGTTATCCCCATGTACTTAAAATAAAAAACCTAGAATTTAAGAACTTAAGAGTCACAAATCTCTGGATTTAAGTGTCATGAATCTCTGAAAAATATCAAAAAAACTACATGAATAACTGAGTAGAAACTTTGATGTTTCATGCTCTAAATGGCTTCGGTGAAATAAGGTAAAGACATACCCTACTGAGAAAACATGTCTATTAAACTAGACCAGTGTATGTTTGAAGGAGAAAAAAGAGGGTTCTGGATCCCATCCCTGTTTCATCTGTGCCACACAATTTTGTATCTTTAAAAACGTTAGTAAAGCTTGATATAGTTGAAATCTCTGATAACTGGAAATCAGATTTAGAAACTCAATCTCTTGCATGATTTCAGGTCTGTACTATGAGCAGGATTGTCTTTTTAAACTGATGCATCATACTTGTTTTAATTGTTTGTGGGAACGCAAGGGGCCGAGCCATGAAACTCAGTTTCTCATGAGACTCATGACCTGTGTCAGTTAATGTTTCAGCTGCCCTCCCCACAGAAGGAAGAATGCACAAACAGTCATTGTATGCAAGAAAACAGACCCTTCTCTTTGTAGGATGTTGATTTATACCTTGCCCCCTTCCTGGAATCTTTGAGATACTATCATGTTTACTATTATCTACAAAGTAACCTATAAGCTTCTCCCTACGTACACTAACTAAAATCAAACTTGCCCTCATGTCACAAAAGCTCTCTACTGTACCCATGTTCTCATACTCAATGGAATGTCTTTGTCTCTGGCCCCTGTTAATTCCCCCCTAATTGCAAAGTGCTTTCATCCAAGCTTGGAATCAACCACCTTCAGAGTGGGTTAATACCACCCAGTGGCTTCTTTCTTTCATTCTTGAAAGTAAGTTCCTATAATAAAGTTCATGTCTCAGTCTATGCCTGGTGCTTTCTTTGGTCTCTCATCTGGAAAGGCCCCTGTGGGCTTGGACACTATTTTCGTTAGAAATAAAGAAGGAGAAATGAAACATCATAGGTACTTAATGCCAAGTTGCTTGTTTACCTAGCCATTCAGTGTGAAGATGTGAAAGCTTCCCAGGGGATTATGGGGTGGGAGGAGGGGGAACATGGCAGGGGGCAGGGTATAGTTTACCAATGGGAATAGAAGGAAATAGGCTTAATTCAGAGAAACTGCTTAAGTAAATACATAAGAAGTACAAAGCTGCAAGGGATATTGACAAATATTTATTTCTGCAGTCCTGCTAGTAGCTGTGGTGAAAACTGGACTCCAAAAGATCAGGACCCTATAAAATTAATTTTCATATTGTCTGACAGGCCTCTCAGCACTTCTCAGATAGGAGCCACATATAAAATATTCGTTGATTGGATAAATATGTAAATCTGTAAAGATAGCATTTCAGACACTGACACTTGAAATTTACCTGCACCTGTTTCTTTGAAACCCCTAAGCAAGAATGAGAAGAGTAGGCCAGCTTCAGGTTGATCCCTAGCACAGTCTAGCTAAATTAAGGTTGTCACAGTAATTTCTAAAAAATTAAATCAATCATGTTTGGGAGTTGGGTGGGGGTGGAGGGGGTAAAGCTGTGGTTCTAGACAAACTTAGAGACTTTTAAGCAGCTGAGATAATCTCCTTTATTAATGTAAATATTGAAAAATTAGCATTAGTGTTTTTTCTCTGAGGTGTATTAAAAAATTTGATAAAAATGTTTCTTGATGCTATAATGAAAAATTCAGAAGGTTTAGTTGACATTCCTAAAATGCATTTATCTTCCATTTTCAATATTTCCTTTCTGGAGTTAATGAAGCAAATCTGTCTTCTTGATATAGTAACTCAAAAAGATCTGGCTGAAGCATGCTTCATAAGGCCACAGCTAAAAAACAGCAGGTTCACTATCACCATGGCACAGAAGACATAAAAAAATCTTAATTAAAATCAAAAGAACACTTTTTTGTCATTTATCAAGCTATGCAACCCTCTAATATTTAAAAACAGATAACAAATTAAATGGTTAACTACGAATATAAATTAAACAACTCTTCTTCTGAAAGGTTTTAAAGTAAACAATCCAAAAGAAGCATTGCATTTGAATAATTGCAATAATTTCATACTTATATTGGAAAGTGCTTAATACAAATTTATACCCAAATATAAAGTAGAATCTGTTTTATTGCTTTTGACTTTTTAGTTAAGGAAAATCCTGAAAAATAAAAATGTCTGACTTTTATCAGAATCTTGATATTATCAAAGTATTAAAAGCATATAGCATTTAAAAATGAATACACACATAAAATCATATAGAATTCAATCTTTCCTAATAATTCCACCATAATATTAGTTCTTTTGTGTAAACTGTATGTTAAAATAATTTAGAGGACATTTGGGAAAGTTCTGCAACTGTTTACTTAAATTTGGTGATTGAGGTGAAGACGGTAAAGTTGGTGATTTCCTCTGTAATATTCAGCTTACTTGCTGAATATTATTAAGCCATGATTCTGGGGGGAGACAGATTGTCCCCAGGCCCCACTCGCTCACCCAAGATGTCCATACCCTAATCCCTGGAACCTGTGAATATGCTAGTTGACATGGCAAAAGGAACTTTCAGATGTGATTAAGAGCCAGCCAGAGGACACCAAATCTTGACCTTGTGAAACTCAAAGTAGGGAAACAGAGTTAATCTGGATTTCTGACCTAAAAGTGCAGTGATTAAATACATTTATGTACTTATGAAATTTGTTACACAGCAATTGGAAATTAATATGCTTCCTTTTAAAAGAATAAAGAATAGTCATTTTAATAAGTTCAAGGCACAGATAGTATGATTGGACTGTCTTAATCAAAAATAGCTTCTTATTGATAGGCATGGCAAGAACGGAAGGATGGTTGCATTCATAATTGTGCCTTATTTATACTTCCATTCCTGTCTGATTTACACTCCTGTCTGATAAGTCCAGCATTCCCATCTTCATTCAAGATATACATTGATATTTATAACCACAGTACAGATTTTATATGCCATGCTCTCTGTGAGGCCTGGAGTGTTTGTGAAAAAACAATGACACTTTGTTGTATTTTAATTTAAATACATCATTTGAAAAACAGATCATACTAATAATTATAAGCCCTCTATCTCCTCTATCCATTGAAGAACAGACCAAAGTGATTAATTAAAATTGGTAAGGACAAAGGATTATCTGCTGAAGGAGAAAACAAATTAACACAAGCAAGAAAGTCAGTAATGTAGGAGGGGCCAAGATGGTGGCTTAGCAATGTGCGCATTTTAGTTTGTCCTCCAGAACAACTACTAAATAACCAGAAATAGTACAGAACAGCTCCCGGAGCCACAATAGTAACCAGACACACAGCGTACTCCAGTCTGGACCAGCTGGACTGGCTGCAAGTCTCCCCAGAACCGTGAGTTCCCCAAGCCACTGAGGCCAGCGCCCGTGCCCTTCCCCCACAGGTGGCTTCCCAGAGGGAAAGGAAAGACACTCCAACAGTAGCAGGGACTGAGTCCAACCAAACATCAATTGTGGCATTAATTAACAAATTCTGACTACTATAAAATAGGCTCCCAATCAGGAGAACCTGGTCAAGGCGGAGGTCGCTTATAGGGCTAACCAAAGGAAAGGGGACGAAAAGGAGATTTTTGTAGCTATTTCTACGAGGCTTGGCTGCCTCTGAATTCAGCGGTGGGACTACTTGGGCTGCAACTGCCCCAGGCATAGGCAGAAACGGACTGCTTTCAGGGCTGTCTCCCTCCTGTGCCTTCCCAGGGGAGGGGTGAAGCCCAACTCAGGTGGAATCCCTATCGCAAGGAATTCAGAACCCAGGTCTTGGCAATTTGAAGCCATTAAAACCAGCCTAGAACCTCTCCTCTGTCTCCACCACGCCCCCAGCAGGGAAAGCCTTCCAAAGTTAAAGGAGCCACAACATCTTTTGCTGGTGGGACCTGCAGGCAGACAAGCACCACATACTGGGAAGGATAAGAAAAACAGAGCCCAGAGACTTTACAGGAAAGTCTTTTAACCTGCTGGGTCTCACCCTCAGGGAAAACTGACACAGGTGACTCCTTCCCCCTGATAGGAGGCCAGTTTAGTCTGAGAAAACCCGGCTGGAGTCTATAATACCTATGTAGAGCCAACTAAGGGTGGGGAGGTAAAAGTCACCATACAAGCAGGAAAAGAAACGAGAAAACAAGAACTGAAAAATTATCCTCTGTTAAACAAAACCTAAGCTAGA
>PVIY010054315.1:0-14289 GCA_004026745.1 Myrmecophaga tridactyla
AAGTACAAGATATTTTACATTCACAGAGGTCTGATACAGTGTTGTCCTACATGTATAATACTAGAGGACTTTTTAAGTCCTTTTTAAATGCCTTTTAAGGTGTTATTTGAGACTTAATTCTACTTTTCCAGCAGAGGACCCAAAGGTTGATATGACACAGCTCTGGCGAAGAAATGCACCTTCTTAGAAAGGATTTTCTTTAATTAGTGGTTCAGTTCTAAGGACATTGTGAGCTTAGAGGAGATTCTTGCAAGAGCAGTGTTGAGGTTATCAAGGAAATCTAATCAGCACCTCCCTACTAAAGTTGAATCAAGAGATCTTAAACGGAGTCACCTGTGAGCTTAACTATGATTTTGGCACTTCAGGGATTAGTTTATGAGCTAACTGGTTTTCCCATGGGGATATTATATACTCATCCAAGCTTCTGGCTTTTACATTTGAATCTGGGAATTGAGTTTAGGTAGATGAGATTTTCCTGTTCTGGGAAATTTGTCTTCAGGGTTGTAGTAGTTAGGTTCAGGTGTCAACTTGGCCAGGTGATGGTGCCTGGTTTAGTTGCTGTGAACTTAAATCATCAGCATGTGAAATTTACCTATGGTGATTACATCTGTGGTTTGCTAAGGGGAGTGTCTTCTGCAATGAGTGAAGTTTCAAATCAACTGGATGCTTAAAAGGAGAAGTCAGAAGAGAGAGAAGTAGCCCATCACAGCTCAGCTCAGAACCTACATAGGGAGAAGTAGCACAGCTCAACTCAGAGCCTACATAGACCCAAATGTTCAGAGATGTAGAGAGGGCCCACCCTGGGGAAAGCCGTTTGAAACCAGAAGCTGGAAGGGTAGGCCAGCAGACATCGCTGTGTGCCTTCCCTGATGGCAGAGGAACCCAGATGAAGGCTAGCTGCCTTTCCTCTGAAGAACTGTAAATTTGTAACTAAGTAAATCCCCTTCATAAAATCCTACCCATTTCTGGTGTATTGCATTCTAGCAGCTTTAGCAAACTAAAGCAAAGGTCAATTTGGTACTTTTACAAGGGCAAATGTCTCTCTAACATGTCAAAAAAGTTATATTTTTGCCTTTTGGGTCACTAGGTTAAAGGCAGGGTTTGCATGGCCTATAAATAAAAATTTAAATGTTTAAAATATAAATTATATCAGTATTAATAATGGAGCCAGAGAAACTCATAGAATCCAGTGGTTTTAAAATTGCTTTGAATATCAGCTCTTCCCCACAGCTGGTTGTAGGGGCTTTCTTGCCTATCCTCCCCATTCCTTCTCTTTCTTTTTTAGTGAAGTTGTTCATTGACAGAACAATCATACATAAAATACAGTGTTCCCAATACCACCCCAGCACCAACATCCTGACTAGTATGGAAAATTTGTTACAGTTGATGAAAGCCTCTTTTAAAAATTGTACTGTTAATTAAAGTCCATGGTTTCACATAGGGCTCACTTTTTATGTAGTGTAGTTCCATAGATTTTTTTCTTTTAATTATTCTGTTACCATTTTTTCTTTTCTTTTTTTTTTTTTTGGTCTGGGCATGCACCAGGAATCGAACCCGGGTCTCTGGCATGGCAGGCAAGAACTCTGCCTGCTGAGCCACCATAGCCTGCCCTCTGTTACCATTTTTACAATCTAACATTTCCCTCTTTTAATCACATTCAGATATATATTTCAGTGCTGTTAATTTCATTCACAATGTTGTGCTACCATCTCCACCATCCACTAAAACACATTTCTATCACTAGAAATAGGAACCCTGTACATTCTGAGCCTTAACTTCTCATTTTCTATCCCAAGCCATCGCTGTTAACTATAGTCTAAATTCTGACTCTACGTGTTTGCTTATTCTAAGGATTTCAAACCAGTGACATCATACAATATTTATCCTTTTGTGTCTGGCTTATTTCAGTGTGATATCTTTCAGGGTTCATCCATTTTGTCACATGTATGCAAGATTTCATTCCTTTTCATGGCTGAAAAATATGTCATTATATGTATATACCACATCCTATTTATTCATTCATCAGTTGATGAACATTTGGGTTGCTTCCATCTTTTGCAAATTGTGAATAATGTTGCTATGAACACTTGTGTGCAAATGTATTTTTGAGTCCCTGCTTTCAGTTCTTTTATGTATATACCTAGTAGTGGGATTGCCAGGTGTTTCAGTTTGCTAAAGCTTAGGAAATGTAATATATCAGAAATGGGTTGGCTTTTAAAATAGGGATTTATTAATTTACAAGTTAACAGTTCTGAAGTCATAAAAATGGCCAAATTAAGTCTTCAACAGGAAGATATTCTCCCCAAAGACTGGCTGCCAGTGATCCCAGCTCTTCTGTCGCATGGTCAGGCATGTAGTAACATCTGCTGGTCCTTCTCTCCCAGGGTCTGTTGCTTTCAGCTTGTGGCTTCAGTGGCTTCCTCTCTGTTTTCTGCATATCCTCTCTCAGCTCCTCCATGGGGCTTTTTTCTGTCTTTTATCCTCATATTTATAAAGGACTCCAGAAAGAGGATCCAAATCCATCTTGAATGAGGTGAGACACGTCTCAATTGAAATAACCTAACCCAAAGGTCCCACATGTAAGAGGTCTACACCCACAATAATGGATTAAAAGAATACGATCTTTTCTTGGTACATACAGCTTCGAACTACCACATAGGATCGTATGTTAGTTCTATACCTAGTTTTCTGAGGAACCACCAGAGTGTTTTCCAGAGCAGCTGCACCAGTTTACGTTGCTCCCAGAAGGGAATGAGTGTTCCTATTTCTCCACATCCTCTCCAACACTTATTTTCCATTTTTTAATAGCAACCATTCTAATGGGTGTGAAATGGAATCTCATTTTGGTTTTGATTTGCATTTCCCTGATGGCTAATGATATTGAGCATTTTTCATGTACTTTCCATTTATCTCCTTTGGAGAGATGTCTATTCAACTCCTTTTCTCATTTTTTAGTTGAGATGTTTATCTCTGAGTTAAGATGAGGGATTTCTTTATGTATTCTGGATCCTCATCCTTTAATGAATATGTGCTTTTCATGTATTTTCTCCATTGTGTAGGTTGTTGTTTTTCCTTTGTGATAATAAAGTCTTCTGAGGAACAAGAGTTTTTATCTTTGATGAAGTTTTTTTTTTCTTTTGTTGCTTGTGCTTTGGGTGTAAAATCTAAGAAACCATTGCCTAACAAAGCCCTGAAGATGCTACCTATTTTCTTTTGAAGCTTGATAGTTCTGGCTCTTATATTAAGGTATTTGATGCGTTGTGAATTGATTTTTGTACATGGTATGACGTAGGATCCTCCTTCTCTGTTTTGCAAATGAAGATCCAGTTTTCCTAGCATGTTTGCTGAGAGACTCTGTCACAATTGAGTGGTCTTTGCCACCTTGTCAAAAAATCAATTGGGCTCAGAGCTCTGCTGAAACGACACCAAAAAAATCCAGCTCCGGGCTTCCCTGGTCCCCGGCCACGGGGCGGGATGCACGGGGGTGGAGGTGGGGGTGGGGGGCGTAGGGGCAGGCGCAGCGACGCCGACCCGCTAAGGGGAC
The DNA here is from genome assembly GCA_004026745.1 of Myrmecophaga tridactyla. Lineage (NCBI taxonomy): Eukaryota > Metazoa > Chordata > Mammalia > Pilosa > Myrmecophagidae > Myrmecophaga > Myrmecophaga tridactyla. Next base: position 3,545 of record PVIY010054315.1, read on the forward strand.
ACCTGGCTGAGGGACCACAGCCACCGTGGTGCTCAGCGGGAGCCTAGGACTCCAGCCCCTGCGTGGGCTGCAGAGCTTGCCCCGACCGGGGACCCATCTCTTCCACCTTTGACAGATTTTGACCTTTAGGAGAGAGCCAATTCTGGAGAGCAGCCTAACTTAGCCTTTTGATTGAGCACATACTCACTCATGTAATGCACTGGGAACATGATAGGTGATTAAGATTTTAATAACAATAAAGTAAAGACTGTAGTAAAACAGCTCACTACTTAGCCTAGCAATTCTTATCTTGTGGATATTACCATCCCTTCCTCATGGAAAAAGTTTTAAGTATTGTTTCTCATTGACAATTAAAAAAAAGAGAGAAAAATGAATGTCCTAAACTTTTGAGATAGGTTTGGCTTTAGTAAATATTTGGACAGAACACTTGCATATCTGGGATAAGAACTAGGAGACCATTGTTAATACATTCCCATCTATTATAAATCTATTTTCTTCCTCTTGTCAAGGGATTTCTTCTAATTTCTCTTTCATGCCTAGTAGCTTGATCCCTTTTAATGCAAAATTAACTCTTCCACCAGAAATTAAGAGTTTATATCCTTACCTAGTTTATTTATAAACTATATCCCAGTTATTTCTAGTATCTTTTTTTAAAGCTCTATGCAATGAAAAATGTCAGTGAAATAAATAAGTTAAAAAAATTTTTGTTAAAATTACTATGCAAAGTGGCAAGTTAGTTGCTATTTTTCTTATTATATTGAAATTAAATTCAACATTTATTGGCTATTCAGATACCATTAAGAATACTATTAAGGAATCAGAAGGAATGAACTATGGTGATATCCAACAATACAGATGAATTTGAAAATACCCTTAGTGAAAGAAGACAGAAAATAACAAAGAGTGCATACTGTATGATTCCACTCATACATAATCATGGAAAACGCAAACTAACATCTAGGATGAGAAAGCTGATCTGTGGTTATCTGGGCTGGGGAGTGCAGAGAGGCAGGGGAGAGGGGTTACAAAAGGGAATGATGGAACCTGTGGGTTGACAGATACACTAATTAGCTTGATTGTATTGATGGGTTCACAAGTGTACACACAACGGCAACACATCCAATTTTATAATTCAAACGTGTGGTATATTGTTTTCCAGAATTTCTCAAAAAAGCTATTAAAATTCATATGATCACAAAAAAAAAATTCAACATTTATAATTTCTGCTTGGGTCTGTTTCTTGATTATTAGAACATGGGATATATGTAAAAAATCTTGTGAGTAACATTTTGATTACCATATTGGAAGCACAGATTTCCCTCTAGATTCTATAGAACTCTGAATAATCTGATTTTTACTGCATTCCTGTAATTGAATCTTTGGCTTGAAGAATTTTGTTATTTTATATTTGTTTTATGCCAGACAGATTTTGTTTGAGAACTTCTGCTGAGGAAAAAAAATGTTGAGCCACTTTTATACTATTGTTCCTCAATTTAACTTATTGAAGCTATTCTATATACTTTATTTTATAACAACACTGATCATTCCATTCAAAGAATATCTTTAGGAAGTGGTAGAAAATGTAAATCACCCTAGTGTTTGCTTTTTTTCCACATTTCACTATTTTATAATCTTCAAAAATGCTTATATTTATAGATCTGACATTTTCTGGGATATAAGTCCATTCAATACTAAGATCTTTTTTTTTTTTCTCTTGAGCTTAATGCATATGATGACCATAGGGTAGTGGTTTTAAGTTTTCATATAATTAGTTAAAAATACTATTTTAGGGCAGGCAATGGTGGCTCAGTGGCAGAGTTCTCGCCTGCCATGCCAGAGACCCAGGTTTGATTCCTGGTACCTGCCCATGTTAAAAAATATATACTATTTTAGCATGAAGCAATTGAGTCTAGTATTTTCTGTCCCATGGTATAAGTCCAGAAATGTTCCATAGATCTTTTTGTAAGAGAACTTGCAGATTTTGACTTAGTCTACATAGATTTTTATATTAATTGATTTACATTTTCTTTAATAACTTTTCTGGCGGTATAGAAATGTTGGTATTTGGCAAGCAGCATTAAAAGTAGAATTGAAACATTAAAAAAAAATCAATTGGCTATAAATGTGAGGGTTGATTTCTGAGCTCTCAGTTCTATTTCATTGGTCTATATGTCTGTTCTTGTGCCTGCCAGTACCATGCTGTGATTACTGTGGCTTTTAGTAAGTTTTAAGATCAGGACGTGTGAGTACTCCAACTTCTTTCTTTTTTTTCAAAGTGGTTTTAGCTATTTGGGTATCTTACTGTGGTAGTTAGGTTCAGGTGTCAACTTGGCCAGGTAAAGGGTGTCTAATTCTATTGCTGTGAACATGAGCCAATGGCATGTGAACGTCATCTGTTGCTGATTACATCTGCAGTCGGCTAGGAGGCGTGCCTGCTGCAATAAATGATGTTTGATTTAATTGGCTAGTGCTTAAATGAGAGAGCTCAACGTAGCACAGCCCAAGCAGCTCAGCATACCTCTCATCTCAGCACTCACAGCTCAGCCCAGGCCTTTGGAGATGCAGAAAGGAATCACCCCGGGGAAAGTTGTTGGAGCCCAGAGGCCTGGAGAGAAGGCCAGCAGTGATCGCTCTGTGCCTTCCCATGTAAGAAAGAACCTCAGTTGAAAGTTAGCTGCCTTCCCTCTGAAGAACTATGCACTTTTAACTAAATAAATCCCCTTTTATGAAAAGGCAATCCATCTCTGGTATGTTGCATTCCAGCAGCTAGCAAACTAGAACACTTGCCCTTACATATAAATTTGATGATTGACTTTTCAATTTCTGCAAAGAAGATTTGAAATTTTTATTGGTATTGCATTGATTATAAAGATTTCTTTGTTTTGTATTGGCATATTAATTGGAAGATATTTTGTCTTCCAATCCATGAACACAGAATGTCCATCCATTTATTTAGGTCTTACATTTATTTTAGAAGTGTTTTATAATTTTCTGTGTATGAATGCTTTACATCCTTAGATTTATTCATAGATATTTGATTCTTTTATCTGCTATTGTGAATGGAATTGTATTTCTTCCAGTTGTGCATTGTTTGCATATAGAAATGCTACTGATTTTTCAGTGTTGATCTTGTACCCTGCCACTATTGAATTCATGTGTAAGCTAAGATCTTTCTTGCATATTTTTCAGGATTTTCTGTATATAGGATCATACCCACTACAAATAGGGAAAGTTTTACTTCTTCCTTTCCAATTTGGTTGCCTTTTATTTCTTTTTCCTGCTTAATTGTTCTGGTAAGAACTTCTGGTATGTTGTTGAGTAGGTGTTGACAGTAGGCATCCTTACCTTGTTCCTGATCTTAGAGGGAAAGCTTTCCCATAGGATGTTAGCTGTGGGCTTTTCAAAGATGCCCTTTATCATGTTAAGAAAGTTCCCTTCTATTCCTGGTATTCTAACCCATTTTATCAAGAAAGGGTGCTGTATTTTGTCAGATGCCTTTTTTACATCAGTTGAGATGATCATGTGTTATTTTTCCTTCATCCTGTTGATGTGGTACTTTACATTAATTGAGAACCAAACTTATACCAAGGATAAGTCCCACTTGATCTGGTATATAATTCTTTTAATATGCTCTTGGATTCTGTTTGCTGGTATTTAGTTGAAAGTTTTTGCATTTATATCCATAATAGAGATTGGACTTTAGTTTTCCTTTCTTGTGGTATCTTTATCTGTCTTAGGTATGAGGGTGATGTTGGCCTCATAGAATGAATTGTGGAGTTCTTCCTGCTCTTCAGTTTTTGACAGAGTTTGGGTGGAATTGGAATTAAGCCTTCTTGGAGTGAAGCCATCTGATCCCAGACTTTCTTTATTGGGAGGTTTTTGATTACTGATTTAATCTCTTTACTAGTAATTGGCTTGTTGATATTTCCTATTTCTTTTTTATTCAATGTAGGTAGTATGTGTGTTTCTAAGAATTTGTCCGTCTCATCCAGGTTATCTAATTTATTGGTGTACAGGGTATTCATGGTAACTTCTTATAGTCCTTTTTATTCCAGTGGGGTTGGTAGTAATGTCCCTCTTTTTATTTCTGATTTTGATTATTTGTATCCTCTATCCTTTTTTTTTTTTTTTTTTTTTGGTCAGTCTAGCTAAAGGTTTGTCGATATTTTTGTTGTTTTCAAAGAACCAACTTTTGGTGTTGTTGAGTCTCACTATTGTATTTTAGTTTGTTGGGTTTTTATTTCATTTATCTGTGCTCTGATCTTCATTATTTCTTTCCTTCTACTTACTTTGGCTTAGTTTGCTGTTCTTTTTCTAGTTCTTCAGTTTTGGAAGTTAGGACTCTGATTTGAGATCTTTTTAATGTAAACATTTAGAGCTATAAATTTCCCTCTCAGCACTGCCTTCACTGCATCTTATATGTTTTGGCATATTGTATTTTTGCTTTGATTTGCCTTAAGATATTTTCCAATTTCACTTCTGATTTCTTCTTTGACCCATTGGTTATTTAAGAATATGTTGTTTAATTTCCATATATTTGTGAATTTTCAATTTCTCCTTCTGTTATTGATTTCTAACTTCTTCCTATTATGGTCATAGAATGTACATTATATGATTTCAATATTTTTAATTTTTTGAGACTTGTTTTTTGACTCAGCATATGGTCTATCCTGGAGAAGGACCCATGTGCAGTCGAGAAGAATGTGTATTCTATTTTTGTTGGGTGGTGTTCTATATGTGTCTGTTAGGTCTAATTGGCTTAGTGTATCATTCAAGTCCTGTACTTCCTCAATGATCATCTCACTAGGTATTCTATCCATTATCAAAAATGGCATGCTAGGGTCTCCTACTATTAATGTAGAACTGTCAGTATACATCCAAGAAGCCCACATATCACCAAACAGGATAAACCTGAGGAGAAACATATTCTGCCACATACTAGTCAAGATGTCAAATGCAATGTTCAATGAGAAATTTCTGAAAACTGCAAAAGTAAAGCAATAGGTTATGTACAAGAGAGTCCCAAATAGATTAAGAACCAGTTTCTTATCAGAAACCATGGAGGCAAGAAGGAATTAGGTTGAAATACTTGAAGTGCTGAAAGAATACAATTGCCAACCAAAAATTTTGTATCTGGCAAGACTTTCTTTCAAAAGTTATGGAGAGATTAAGACATTCCCAGATAAAGAAAAGCCAAGGAAGTCCATGACCACTAAAAGCAATGCTAATTTAAAATATATATACATTGATATATTTATATGACTCATGATTTGAAACTTCTCTTGGTTCCTCATGTGACTTACAACTCCCTTTATAGTCTACTCTGCTTACAGAGGGATAGCATGTGCTAACTAATTTCTTGGTGCTTTATCAAATAAACCTTCGCATCCTTCACTATGTATGTCATCTGATACCAAGCTTTCATAGCAAATCATCTTGACTTCTCCAAGTGGCAAGATCATACCCTGAGAGCTTATGGTATTTGTTTCCTGCTATGAAAACTTCTGCTATTAAGAAGATAATTCTTTTTGAACAATAAAAGTGAAGTATTTTTCCATAAGGGAATCGTGAGAGCATATTGGAGTGAATTTATCTCATTCTTGCTTTAAAATTGGGTCAGACCATCTTTTGAAGGATATAAAAACCCATAAAAATATTGAATCTCTTTACACTCTGGTCTCTCAAAGTGTCGTTCCATTTTATTTTTACCCTCTAGAAAGAAGGGTGGTGATATTATAGGATGCATCACAGATGAAAGATTTGTTCAGGGATACAAGATGGATATGTTGCATATGTATACAACACTGGGTTTTCATTTTCTTCAATTTCAGCATAACTTTTTCTTCATTTCCCTACTAAGGTTATCTTGTGTATGACTTGGGTAGGTGTACAGGAGAAATAGTGGTAGCTGTTGGTTGCTTGTGGTGAGAATCTGGTAGAAACTACTCGTCTCTCCAATCAAAGTGTTAATTGGAGACTTCTTATGCCTCTGGAAAAATACTTTAATTTTTTTTTAGAGTTCAGATGTTTGGATGGAAAATTATCATAATAGGCCCTGTAGTGTCCATCCATTTAGTGAAATATTCATGCTAAATAAGTATGCTTATTTATGTTAATAGAAACTGGAAAAAGCGAGAATATTTTTGTAACATTGGTGGCATGCATTGGCTGTGGTGTTTTTCATGGCCTTTAGTAATTTATATTCCTAATTTTAAAATTAAAAAGGTTTTGTATGTAGTTAATGGCACTGAATTATATATTTGAATGTGATTATAAGGGGAAATTTTAGGATGTACTAGATGGTACCAGAATAAAAATTAAAAAAAAAATCTGTGGAACTGCACAACACAAATAGTGAATGCTAAATTAAATCATGGACTAAGGTTAATTATACAATGGTAAAAATGTGTTTCCCTCACTTGTAACAAATGTTTCACACAATTCAAAGTATTGGTGGTGGGGTGGTATATGGGAATCCTGTATTTTATTATGATTGTTCTGTATACCCACATTTCTCTCATAAAAAAAAAAGTTTAGAAGAAAAAGTTTTTGAGCTAAGAGATTCCAGAAGCTTTCTTTAGCATATAATTGGAATTAGACTGATGTGTATATAGGAAGGTCAGAGTGAAATGAAAAGACCTCTCTTGCCCACACTGTTAAAAGAGTCTAGTTGATATCACAGCGAATAGTGCCCTGGGGTTCCTTAAAGAACTAGTTCTTTATTTAAAACAAACTTATTGCTAGAAATTTTTATTGGAGGGAGAAAGGGGCTGAACAGGAATTTACAAGACAATAAGACAGCAGTTATCAGATCTCAGTGGTACTTGTCCAGGAGAGGATCTAGCCTGTTTTTCCTAGCCTGGAAAATGGACTAATGGCTTCATAGTGACAAATTGATGAAAGCAAATGCATTTTAATTCAAAGATTGGGTTGACCCCTTGATGTTTGGGACTATCCATATAAACAAGACCATGGGGTACCCCAGGACCAGGTACCTCATGGTCTCTTCCTCAGTCCTTCCAACCTGCACATATGCGTGCTCCTAGGATCTCCCATGCTCTCTTCTAAATAACAAAAAGCCCCATTTTGGACTCCCCTATAGATATATGGAAGTGAGTGGCCAAAATGCCGCAGGTAAGTAAAATGAGTGGCCAAGTTGGTAGCACTTTTTCTAACTTCAAGGGAAATAACCCTTCTTGATGCTAATAAAATGAGAACCTCAGTTAGAGTCCATCCACTGACTTTTCAGTTCTATAAAAAGTTTTCAGTTCTATAAAAAGTTCATGATGCCAAATGCAGGAGTTTTTTTTCCAGCACAAATTTAATGAAGTCACTTGCCTATAGGATGACTAAGAAAATCTTTATGTCCAGTGTTCTGTAATGTCATCTGTTAGAAAGAAAGCCATACCTGAAAGAGAATAAATGCTCACCCTATTGGGGAGAAGAAAAGAACTTATTCATGATCTTGCAAGAATGGGGCGCATGAACAAAATGTGGCTGGCGCACCAAGCGATAGAATGCCACAGATTTTTATACCATAAGCTTAGCATGCAGGTCCCTCTCATTTCTCCACTGAGTGGATATTCCAGAGGTTACAGCCTATCTGGATAGTCTAACTAATTCAATTTTTCCGCCGAAGCTTCCCGCTTTTGATTACGCTTTACATTTCAGTGACCCTGACCGTGACTTATTTAAACTTATTTTTGTCTGTATAAGGATTTGGCACTAATTCTAGGCTTGCATCAGAGGCCCTCTCCTTTCCCTGTCTACAAGACCAGTCAGAGCTGTTTTGCAGCCCTTTGTTTAGTTAGTTCTGTTTCTCTCATCCTGCACCATCCTGTGTGAAAGCTAAACGTAATTTTATTCTTATATCACCTATTCACATGTTGCATCTTTTTCCTCTACCCCGTCCCCCCAACAACAACTGAAGGCTGAATCTGAACAGGCTCCACCCACAGAGCTAAAAGCAGAGGAGCCTTCTGCCGCTGTGACACCTGCCACTGGGCTGGACACTGGACTGGACACTCAGGCTGAGGAGCCATTGGAGGAGCCAGTGGTGAGTGCCCCTCCTTCCTACCTCCATCTGCCTTACCTCCAACAGCCATGGTCTTCTTATCATCTCATTCATCCCCCTCACTCATGCCTCCCTATCTCATCATCCCATGCACTCTTTGCATCCATGCCTCACTTAGCCAGTCAGCTCCATATCTCCTATGACTGCCAGGTTCCTTTGACAGTGAAACTTCATTCTCTTTCAGTTTTTGAAAGGAAAATATGCATCCAGTAAACTGATCTAACAATCTAGAAAGCACTGTTGTGCAGCCAACAGCTTGGCTCTCTAGAAGGAGTGCCTTGATTCTTTCTGATTCTCTCCCATTCCTGGTAGATTAATGAACATAGTCAGACCTGTTATGCTGTGCTCTTCCTGTAATAGTCCGGATGTTCATTTGGGACCAACCTGAAGGTGATACAGAAGAGGATTAATAACTTAGTTGGTTGATTCTACCTATTAATTACTTACAACGTAGGATTTTGACAGGTTTATTAAGGCCCGAGGAGGAACTGAAATCCCATGATTATAAATCCATGAGTCAATAGGGATTCCTATATATATAATGATTTGCTGGAAACCAAGTCTGGGGTTGGCTCTTATAACAAGGGGGATTTTGCGGATGTGTTTCGGGCTGCGATGGGAAGCTGAGATCTCACTAACTGCAACCTGTGCCCTTGCCTGCTGCCTTGAGCTGTACAACACCCCACATCCACAAATTGGGGTGGGCTCTAAATGGAATAGCATAGCACCCATGATGGCTGAGAGTAATCCTAAGGAAAATTTACTTTAAAATACCCACAAAGAATGGAAACTATTCTATTTCTAAAATGCAGTAAAAGGTTTCCAAAGAATTTCAATCAGGGTACCATTTAATAAAGCCCTCTAAAAATCTGTACAAATAGGAAAACTGATCTCCTTCTTACCAAAAGTAGCATTGCTTGGATTAGCTAAATAGCTAAATGAAAGTTCATGTCTTTTTGGTTTTGCTCTAGGTCATTTTAGAGAGAAAAGGGTAGGTCATCTGTCAAGTCTGTAGTTTATTAACAGAGCAGAAAAATATATGAAAGGGCAAGACAGTGATGGGAAATAGAATAACTCAAGAAAAATTATCATGTTTTCCATCTACAGATTTAGAGTTGGACCAAATCCTGTAGGGAAAACAAGAAATATGTTCTGCTCGATTGAGTTTCTCCTAGAAGCACTGCTTGCATGGACTTTTGATCAGGAATTGTTGAGGCTTTCTGCTTCAGTGTCCAGGATATGCCTTCCTAACTGCCCCCCCTTAGAGGCAATGGTGTACTTAACAATTCTGTACAGACAGACCATTTTCATTTGGTGTCAGGTTGTGATCTGTCCACATTAGGTTTAAGATATTTAAATAATCAAGGGAGGGAAAGATAAAATTTGAATTTTGATTCTTGGTATTATATTTTTATCTACCATGTCTTGGGGAATTTGTATATATGATTTGTAATCCTTTTAACCAAGGGTATAGTAAAAATATTTAACAGTATAATACAATTATCAACCATCACTAAAACAGCTTCCCTAATATTGGGTAAGGAGATATTTGGCAGAATTTCTTCATTATGCAGTTACCTTTCTCCTAAGGCTTATGGATGAGCTTTAGAGAAGCAGCAATTTAGATCTCTTTTGTAGGATAAGACAATTTGGAGAGTCTCGTGAAGGATTCAGGTACATCCACAGGGGGTGGGAAAACAGCAGCTGTGGAGTTCTCGATCTGAGCCACCTTCTCCAAGTTCAGGAAGTCATCCCGTGGACTGAAGAATAATGGTCATAGTGTTAATTCAGAGGGAGCAGCTTGCGAACAGTTTAATTTGCCTAAGAATGTTCCTTGAAAGTTTCTAACGTCAATGTTTTAAAAGTTGATATACCTGGAAAAAATAACTTCTTCCCCCTGTCCTCCCTTCTACTCAAGAAAATCACATCCCACAGAATGTATTTTTATTCTCTACCATAGATTCATGGCTTCTTTTTTCTGGATATAGTAATCTAAAACCATAATATTGGAGTTATTTTCTCCTTAAAATGGCCCCTTCTGTTTCTAGATTTGTGATATTTGGTTGTGAAACCATAAAATTCCATGTTATATCCCAAGCATTAATTAATAGTCTGGCTGAGGTTTTCATCAGTCAGGTTTGAGTTGGCATGACCTTTGGAGGTAATCCTTTTTGCTGCCTAAATGTCACCACACAGTTATTAGTTCAGGTCTTGACAGAATGCATTTCATCCAAGGTGAAATTTGTGGTGGCTTTTTAAAAGAAAGAGGCTAGTGCAATTTCAAAAACAGGAAAGGTTAGCAGTGGTTCACAAAGAAACCTGGGGCTTTCAAGAAAGCTTTAATTATTATGTTTTTGTTTGTTGTTTTATTTCCCACCCAGCCAAAACTGTCTTTAGTTCTTCCCACAGTACCCAATTTCAGCAGCATATCTGCAGGATGCATTTTAAAACCAACATTGTTACTTCTCCTTCCCCAGATGTTCCTATGTTAAATACATAAGGAAAACATCTTTAAGAAAAAAATAATTTCAGTATCTGTTTCAGTATAAATATATGTCAGAGAATTAGCTTAAAAGCTAGTAAAGATGAACAGAAATCCAAATGATACATTCTTTGCTTATAATTCATCATTTATCATGTATGTCATTTCCTTTCAGAAAATACATTTTTA
>PVIY010054316.1:0-14292 GCA_004026745.1 Myrmecophaga tridactyla
TTAAGTTTTTTAATTAATAAAAAAGTTTATTAAAAAAAAAAAAAGAAACTAACTTTTTTTTTAATATAAAGACCACCCAGAGGCAAAAACAACCAGGAATTCAGACACACACAAAAAAGGGACAAAACTCAGTTTCAGAGAAAATGTGACTTGCCAAAGCTGGAGCAAGCAGACATACAGGGGCTTAAGAGGAAAGAAATGACATGCAAAGTTCAGAATGATCTTATAAAAAACTCCTTAAACAAAACAGAGTTCTTTCTCCCAACATACAGGAAATGAGGATCCATCCCAGGGTGAGAAATAGAAAAGAAACACGGTAGAGAACAGTCATTGTTTTTGCTGCCAGAATGAATCACCGACTGTGGGCAAATACTGATCGATGCTAGGGAGAAGTACTCATATTTATTTTCTCAACCAACAAACTTTTTTCAGCACCTTCTATGTTCTAGGCTCTGCAGTGGTTCCAAAATTTAAAGACCTGATTTAGTGGAGGAGACAAAGAGGAAAGTTGGCAGTTGGTGGATGATAGAGATTAGCACACAGCATCAGGAAAACACATCTGAATTAGATGTCCCAGGGAGACTGAAGGACGAAGGGAAGAGTTTCCAGAAGAGGTACTGCTCTTCTGATAATTGAATAAGGCATGGGAATTACTCATCCAAAGAAGGAGAAGAAGGACATGGAATCAAGGACGATGAGGGCATTTTAGAAGTTCCATGAGTAATTGAGTTAAAAACCAGAGGAGAGGTGTCAGGTCAGAGGTAGCCAAAACAGATAGGAGCAGTCCACAGTGTTGTCAGATTGGGATAAAATGTATATGTTCTCCATTCTCAAATGGACTCTTATTTGGCAAGAATGAGCCTCTGAATTGATGGATGTTGTGAAGGAATAGAATGACTGCTTACTTCAGAATGAGAGAGACTTGAGGTTAAATCCTTGTTCTGCGAATACTACTTGGGTGATCTCGGGCAAGGATTGCAGCTCTCTTAATCTTCCCTAACTCATCAGCAGCTGCACACAATCCCCACCTCATTGGGTGTCATGGTCGGTCAGGTTCACGTGTCAACTTGGCTAAGTGGTGGTACATGCTTGTCTGATTGGGGCAAGTGCTGGTCTGTCTGTTGCAATGAGGACATTTCATATAATTAGATCATGATCACATCAGCTGCATCCACAGCTGATTCCATTTGTAATCAGCCAAGGGGAGTGTCTTCTGCAATGAGTGATGCTCAATCTAATCACTGGACGCCTTTTATGGAGGATTCAGAAGAGACAGGCTCTCTTCCTGCTTGGGCTGGCGAGCCTCTCCTGTGGAGTTCATCCAGACCCACCGGAATCATCGGCTTCACAGCCTGCCCTGCGGATTTTGGACTCTGCATTCCCATGGTCACGTGAGACACTTTTATAAATTTTATATTTGCAAGTGTTCCCTGTTGATTATGTTTCTCTAGAGAACCCTAACTAATACATAGGGGTACTGTGGGGAATAAATAATTTACTCTATGATTCAGCATAATGCCCAACAAATTCATGCTTAATAAATAGACATTACATTTTTTCTAAATGCAGATGAAAGAACATTAATTTGGAATTTTAAGGTGTTAAAGGTGTGACATTAGGCAAGTTGTTTAAACACCCTGAACCTCAGATTGTTCATTTATTAAAAAGGGAAAAACATTCAAGCTTTATAGGATTGTTGTAGGAATTAAGTATGATAATTATCTACACAAGCACCTAGCACATACAAGGAACCCAATACATTCTACTTCCATATGACTCAGAAATACCACAATGCAGAAACACAGTTTTATCAGAAATGTACTTCAATGAATATTAATAGCAAATAGTTTCAGCGTTTTTCCTTAGCATCTTTTAGGCACCTCACATATACTTTCTCATTTAATACTAAAGGTCACCCTTTTGTTACCCCTATTAACACAAGAGAAAAATAAAACCCCAAGAAGTACAGATAAAAATACCTAAAATCTCTCAGCATTTTTTTGACCATCTGTCTATCTTTCAAAAAAACTTTTGCATTTCTGAGTGATTTTCTAACTCTAGGAAAAAAGGACTTAAAGAGTAGGCCTCGAGTGCACAGGTAGTTCAGTGGTAGAATGCCCACCTTCCACATGGGAGATCCAGGTTCAATTCCTGAACCACGCACCGACACCCCCCCACACACACACACACACACAAAATAAAGAGTAAGCCTCAAAAATAGAAAGGAGGCTAGGTAACAAAACCAACTCTGAAGAAGGAACATCTTCATCCATCAGCCAACACCGAGGAGTTGTGTTAACAAGCATGATGGTGCCATTGAGTGGACACAACCTCTAACCTCCTAGAATCCACACTGTAGTTCAGTGAGATAAAGTGTGTACACAAATTAGTCTCCCATATGCAGTAAGTATTGAGGACAAATTGATAGTGCCATTATTAGTGTTAAATGAGCTCAGAGGAGATTAAAACTGCATCTGGCTGGAGTGATAAAGAAGCTCTTCAGAAGGGAATCAGATCTGAGCATGGCTTTGAACAAGGATCCTGCCACACAGAGATGGGGGAAGGCAATCTAACCTGAGTAAGCATTGGAGGAGAAAAAGCACAAAGAACATCCAAGGGACAATGAGGCATCCCTTTGGACCAGAGAGATCTTATTAGAACACAGGGAGAGAGGGGAAAGATAGGCCAGATTGATACAGGCTTGACTATTAGGTTTAATAATAATAATTATAACTATAATCATAATTAAAACTACCATTTACCAGCCCTCATCACTTGTAGGCACCAGACTAGTACTTAAAATATATAATCCTGCCAACAATCTTACAAGGTAGGCATTAATGCCTAATTTTTACAGATGAGGACATTGAAATTCACGCAGGTTGAGTTTTTATCATAAGACGCATGCTAAGGAGTGGCAGGGCTGAGATGTAAGCCCAGATCTCTCTGATTCTAAAGTTGTGTTTTTAACAACTTTGTTCTTACTACTTCTTGAAAGAATCTGGAGTTTTTCTTGCAAGGAAAAGAAATTTATTGAAGACTTTTTATGGGAACTTTCCGAGTTTTCTGAAATGTTGATTCCCAGGTCTCTCCTTCCTTGACCTATGAGCAAAATTTACCAAAGTTGATCATTCTGTCTACCTTAATACACTCCTTAATTCGCCTTCCAGGACACAGCACTGTCATGGTTTTTCTCCTGCTTCCTCTTTTCCATACCTTTGCTAGTTGTACCTCTTTTCCTCAACCTCTCAATATTAGGGTGGCCCAACATTGCATGTTCCTCTTCTTGTCTCTATACTCACTCTCTTTGTTGGTCTCACCCAACATCACTAGCTTTAAATATCCTCTATATGCTAATGACTCACAAATCAACATCTCTAGCCCAGACCATTCTCATGAAATCTAGATTCATTTCCAACTGATTTTTTTTTTTTACTTCTCCACTTGGTAGCCTAAAATTGAACTCCTGATGTTTCCCAAACTGAACCTGCTCCATCGGCATTCTTTCCAATGTTGGCATTCCCATCAGGCCAAAACTGTTACATCATCCTTAATCCCTCACTTATTTCACACCCCCAACTCCAATCTGTCATGAATTTTGGATATATTCAAAACATACCCAGGGTCTAATCACTTCTTATCATCTGAAGCGCTACCACCCCAGTCGCACCACCATCATCTCTCTTGGTGCAAGCCTTCTTCCTCCTCCTATGTTGCTTCTGTCCTTCCCTTTTGATGGTCTATTCTCAGCTCAGAAGACAGATGAGTAATTTCAAACATAAATCTGATCAGCAGATGGTCCTAAATAATCTATTTCCTCCCTTCGTTCATCTCCAGTCTCGCTGGCCTACTGAGCATTTGTTTCTTCCTGTCTGCCCTTGCCGTTTGTCCTGCTGGAGTGCCATTCACCAAATATCTGCTTGACTAGTTCTCTCACCTCCTCAGCAAAAATCCCACCTTCTCAATGAGCTCTATCCTGTTCATCCACAGAAACCTGAAAACGGCCATAGCATTCCTGACGGCCCTTTCCCCAATCTACTTTTATTTTTGTTTTCCATAGGGCTCCAATCTTCTAACCATATCAGAGAACTAGTTATTTATTTATATGTTTATATGTGTTGTCTGCTTCCCCCAGTAGAATGTAAACTTCTTGGGGACAGAAAATTTTTTCTTTTTTTTTTTGCTCTTCACAAATCCCAAAAGGCTAAAAATTTACTGGAACATAGGAGACATTCAATAAATATTTGTTTACATTCATTTGAATGGCAAATAAATGAAATAAATAAACATATACAGTACATATTTTTCTGTTCTTTTTAATTTTCTTCCCTTTCTTTGTAGGCATCTGTCATGGTCAGGTTCATGTGTCAGCTTGGCCAAGTGGTGGTACCTGTTTGTCTGGTTGGGCAAGTGCTGGCCTGTCTGTTGCAATGAGGACATTTCATAGAATTAAATCATGATCATGTCAGCTGCATCCACAGCTGATTCCATTTGTAATCAGTCAAAGGGGAGTGTCTTCTGCAATGAGTGATGCTTAATCTGATCACTGGAGGCCTTTGAAGGAGGATTCAGAAGAGACAGGCTCTTCCTGTTTCAGCCAGTGAACTCCACAGGAGACTGCAGAGACCAGTCCAAACCCTCCATCGGAATTGTCAGCTTCACAGCCTGCCCTGCGGATTTTGGACTCTGCATTCCCACAGTCACATGAGACACTTTTATAAATTTTATATTTGCGAGTGTTCTCTGTTGATTCTGTTTCTCTAGAGAACCTGAACTAATACAGCATCTATTTTCCAAGTGCCCTTGGAAGGCCATTTATGTCTCTTAAGAAGTGACCACCTCACACCTGGACAATTTTTAAAACTCAATGGTAAGGACAGGCAAGAGTGAGATGGATTGTTCTCAAGATACAATTCAGAACTTTCTACACCCAAACGTACATTGAGGATATATATGGAGCATTGCACATGCCTGATAAATACTTTTAAATGAAATTTGTAACCATATTTCTGTTATTACAATAGGTTGATAGAATAGATGGTCAGAGTTTGATCTGGAAATGTGGGAGTGGGGGGAGGGGTTAAGAAAAAGTAACCTCTGAAGTCAAAAAAAGAAAAGCTATAAATCCCCAACGGTTAAGATTTTTTCTGTACGAATTCAATGACAAAGGAACAGCCTTGGGGGGACACCTATGAGTAGATGTACTCTCATCATTCTTTGACACGAATGTGTGATGGGGCATCTAGATGTCTTCAACACAACGTATTATGAAGGAATAGTCAGAACTATTAAGGTCAGTGAAGCAGAAACTGTCTCCAAGAAAATAAACTCATTTTGGATGAGATCACACTGTGCAATATCACTTGGTGTAAAAACACACAGTCAGACCACTGACACAGCCATTTAAGCTAGTCAAACCACCTTAAAGAAATTAAACAGTAAGAGTACAAGAATTTTAACTGGGCTTCCTCTTTTTTATATATATATATATATATATATATATATATATAAACATTATATATATAAACATATATATATAAAAACATTATATGTATAAATATTATATATATAAACATATATATATATATATATATATAATGTTTTCATGGGAAAGTGCTTTAATGAGAAAATTCAGCACAGATGAAATACTGATGAGTCCATCTGTACCAATTACAGTTTGCCCTCTAGTGAAAGGCTCTAGTCCCTGTTTGCAGAAATTGCCTTTATAGGTAAACCTTATCACTGTTCTCCTAGAATTCTGAATGTAGTTTGCTTTCATGGAGATTGAAATTTTGTTTTCAGTGCACTAAACTGATAGTTTATTAAAGTCCTTAGTACTTGTTTTCCTAAAGTGTTTGTGTGTGTTTGTATGTGTGTGAAACTGTCATTTCAAGTTTAATGAAAGAAGGTCGTACTACCTCCTTCTTAGTAAAGTAAGCACTGAAATAACAATCATCCCTTTTCAATGTCATTTCTATGGCAGCAGAAAACTAATTTTGTTATGTCTTGCTATATCAGCATTCACAAAATCATCTCTGTTGACTATGGCTTTACCTTCATATAAAGCTTAAAAAAATACGTTAAACAGTAGTATAACATATTTGTCAATTTTATAGCACTACTTCCCATCTTTAGATGTGAAAAGTTACTTCTTCCTTGATGGATCCTTCAATGAAATATTCATTTTTATACCCCATGACTGCACAATGTCCTATTATGGAAGTAACCAGAACACCACATATTTAAACTTGAGTTTCTCAGTGTCAAGGAGGGAGAGATAAAAGACCAGCAACAACAAAAGCCACACATTTAAAAGGCAACAACAAATAATTGGGAAAAAATGTAAGAATAAAAATTTAAAACGATTAAAGGTAAACAGGCTTACATTTGAAAAAGGACACATTTTAAGCTTTCTATGCTTCAAAAATATTGCTTTAAAAATAATGTTTCATCAGTTCTTCTTGATATCCATAATGACAAAATATCCTTACACATTTTCATATGTATTATTTTCTAAATGGTATAATAAAAGCTGTCAGTTACTCCCTCTGCATACTAACAGAAAAGTACACTCCTTTGTTCTGTGCATGACTGCATTTGCACATTATAGAACTATGAAATATTTACAAAGGGAAGGTTAAATCAATACAGCTCTAAAATTTGTACTTCAGTCTTCAGGGACTTATATCATCTTGATTTAATGAAGTACGAGGAGTGAGAATGTTGACACAGAAAAAAATATATTCCAGTTTCCCCTTTATTGTACATACAGAAAGTATTGAAGTAGAATTTGTTCATACCTAAGCAGTAACTAATTATTACACATTTCATGCCTCAACTATCAGTTGTGAAATCTCATGGTGAAAAACAGAAGCCAACCACCCAAAAATGAAAAATGAGATGCATGCCACAGTAAAGAAGTATTTTTATTTAACTAGCTTGACAGTCAAATTCCTTTAAAATATCTTATATTAAAAAATACTACTTAATTACCATACAGAGAATAATCCATTTATATACTAATAAAACTATATAGTTATATATGACATTATAAACTAATATATATTATACAATGTATTTGCAGTTCATATTTTGAGAATTTATGCTTATATATCTCATTAGTATAAATGAACACTATGGACATAAATTCCTGTAAGCCATGCAAGACTATACTCATGAAATGAAATAAAACTCTTCCTGTTTGTAGAAATGACCAATCTCACAGTTTGTTCCAGTGAATATTTTAATGAAGTTATATAAGAATTGGAGGAGAGAAGCAAAGAGCTTTAAAAATATATTTTTTAAATAAACAAATGAAATGTACAAAGAATAATAAGCATTTATAAAAGAATATGGGATACCTCTGGGAAGATGGCCGACTATAGTGGCTTGAGATCAGCCCTGTTCCACAGAAAGGTTGGTAAGGGGAAAGGAGGGCAACTGAGGTGGCGACTTGGGAGTGCGGCTGACCTGGGAGAGACTTCTGCACCACATGCAGCAGCCCTGGCTGCCAAGGCCAAGGAACTGAGAGGCAAAAGGCTGGAGCCTGGCATGGAGGTATGGAGACACAGAGCCCATGGGTGTACACAGACAGGAGCCAGGGACTAGGAAGTAAGTCAGGACATGTTCCTTGGGCGCACTGCCCACACCTGTGTAGCCCCGTGACCAGAGACTCGCTCCACACCCCACATGCCTGAACCCAATCACCCTCTCCCACTCCCCATGCTCCAGGCGATCCCACCCCACCAGCCCCCAGTGCATGTACCTCCCCACACACCCTCGCCAAGTGCAGCCCAACCCACCTCTCCTGCACACCTCTAGAACACTACCTCCCCCTCCCTGTTCCCTGCAGGCTGTTGCCAGCACATGAAGGTTGCAGGCACTAACCTCCATACCAACGCTATCCCTGCCCCCTGCCCCCTGCCCATAGTGTTGCACAGCCTCACCCCACCCTCCCTGAGCTCAGCACATCCCTTTACAGCAATCCCAGGCCCACACATGTGCACGGGCCCCCAATTACGTCATTCAGCTCTGGGAAGTGCACTTTACAGCAGTCCTAGAACTGTGCAGTCCTCAGCCTCACTTTCTAGCTCTGAGAAAGTGCTGACACGCACAGCCGGATCACATCTGCCCCCAGTCCATGAAGGGGTAATGCCGACCTGCTGCCAGAGGTCTATGTATATGCACAAAGGGCCCCATGCCTCAGAGCAGCACACATCAGGGTTATGAGCCCTAGACCTGCACACCTGCAGAGCTACATCCTCCCTGGCTTCTGGGTACCCAGGTTCACAAGCATCAGCCTAACGTGCCCAACCTGCACCCATACCTGCCCTGAAACAAATCACCATACTGAGTGCTCCACCCAGTGCCCTGCACCCTGCTGTACAACCATCCCACAAACACAAGGCCTTAGACTACTGAAAGAAATCCATTCCCATAGTAAATCAATCAAGATATTTACATGCCACGCAGACAGCAGAACAGCACTAATCATATCAAAATGCAGACAGATATAGCCCTGCCTAATGACCAAATTAAACCACCAGAGGATACACAGACATGGGAACAACTAACCTAAGGTGTTCATACAACTCTATTTAATAAAATAAGTGGGATAGCAAATGACATAAGGGTGATCAAGAAGACAGTAGAAGAGCACAATGAGGAATTTAAAAAGAATAAACTGAAAAATAGCAGAAATCACAGGGTTTAAAGACTCTTTGTTGACCAAATAAAAAACATGCTAGAGGCACACAACACCAGATTTGAAGAGACAAAAGAAAGAATAAGAGGACAGGATAATTGACTTTGAAGATTCAAAACAGAAAATGGCAAAAAAGATGGAAAAAAATGCATGGGGACTCAGGGAAATGATAAACAAAACAAAGCACACAAATATAAGAATCATTGGCGTCCCTGAAGAAGAAGAGAGGAGTAAAGAGCTAGGAAGCACAGTTGAGGATATAATGGGGGAAAACTTCCCAATCTTTATAAAGGACATAGATATACAAGTCAAAGAAGCCCAAAGAACTCCAAACAGAATAAATCCAAATAGGCCTTCCCCAAGGCACACACTAATCAGTCTGTCAAATGTTGAAGAGAAGCAGAAAATCCTGAGAGCAGCAAGAGAAAAACAAGCTACTACATACAACAGAAATTAAGTAAGACTGAGTTCAGACTACTCAACTCGCACACTGGAGGTGAGAAGGCAGTGGTGTGACATATTCAAAATCCTGAAAGAGAAAGACTTTCAGCCAAGAATTCTGTACTCAGCCAAACTGTCCTTCAAAACTGAGAGATAGATTAAAGTTTTCACAGACAAAGAAGTCCTGAAAGAATTTCTCAAGAAGAGACCAGCCCTACAAGAAATACTAAAAGGAGTTTTGCCAGTTGAAAAAAAAAGACAGAAGAGGGAGGTCTGGAGGAGGGCACAAAAATTAATGAGTACCACTAAAGGTAATTTAAAGACTACAAAAAGAAAGAGGGGGGAGAATATATAGATCAGACAAATAAAATAAAAAAGATATGATGGTGGAATCAAGAAACACATTTTCAGTAAGAATTTTGAATACTAATGGACTAAACTTATCAATTAAAAGATACAGATTGACAGAATGGATTAAGAAATATAATCCAGCTATATGCTACTTACAAGAGACTCATCTTAGACACAAGGATATAAATAAATTGAAAGTGAAAGGATGGAAAAAGATTTTCCATACAAGTTGTAACCAATGGAAAGTGGAGTACCTATGCTAATATCGGACAAAATAGAGTTTTAATGTAAAGACATCATAAGAGACAAAGTAGGACACTATGTACTAATTAGAGGGTCAATTCACGAAGAAGATATAACAATCATAAATGCTTATGCTTCCAATCAAGGAGCTCCAAAGTACATAAGGCAGACACTGGCAAAACTGAAGGGAATGATAAATGTTTCAACAAGAATAGTACGAGACTTCAATAACACACTTTCCTCTATAGACAGAACAACCAGACAGAAGATCAAAAATGAAACAGAGAAGTTAAATAACTTGATAAATGAATTAGACCTAACAGACATACAGTGATCACTGCACTGCAAAGCACAAGGTTATACATTCTTCTCTAGTGCACATGGAATATTCTCCAGGATAGATGATATGCTGAGGGACAAATAGGTTTTTATAAAATTTAAAAATATTGAAATTATTCAAAGCATTTTCTCAAATCACAGTGGGATGGAGCTGGATCTCAATAACCACCAATGAACAAGAACATTACCAAATATATGTATACTAAATAACACACTCTTAAACAACCAGTGGTCAAAGAAGAAATTGCTATAGAAATCATTAGCCATCTGGAGATGAATAAAAAGGAGAATACAATGTATCAGAACTTATGGGATGCAGCAAAGGCTATGTTGAGAGGGAAATTTATTGCCTTGAATGCCTACATTGAAAAACAAGAAAGAGCAAAAATCTAGGACTTAATAGCAACCCTGGAGGAACTTGAGAAAAAACAGTAAACTAACCCCAAAGCAAATAGGAGAAGAGAAATAATAGGGATTAAAGCAGAGATAAATGAATGGGAGAACAAAAGAACAATAGAAAGAATTGATAAAACCAAAAGTTGTTTTTTGAGAAAATCAATAAAATGATGAGCCACTAGCAAGACTGACAATGAAAAAAACGAGGGAGGATGCAAATAAACAAAATCAGAAATGAGAAGGGGTGCATTACCACAGACCTTGTGAAGAAATAAAAGAAATCATAAGACGATACTATGAACAGCTATACACCAACAAACTAGACAACTTAGATGAAATGGACAAATTCCTGGAGACACACAAACAAGCTACATTGACTAAGGAAGAAATAGACGATCTCAACAAACCAATCCTAAGAAAAGAGATTCAATCAGCCATCAAAAATTTCCCTACAAAGAAAAGCCCAGGGCCAGATGGCTTCACAGGGGAATTTTATCAAACATTCCAGAAAGAACTAACTAACACCAATCTTGCTCAAACATTTCAAAAAAATTGAGGAAAAAGGAACTCTACCTAACTCATTTTATGAAGCTAATAACATTTTAATACCAAGACCAGGAAAAGATGCTATAAGAAAGAAAAACTACAGGCCAATTTCCCTAATGAACATAGAAGCAAAAATTCTCGATACAATACTACCAAATCAAATTCAACAGCACATTAAAGAATTATACACCATGACCAAGTGGGGTTTATACCAGGAATGCAAGGATGGTTCAATGCAAAAAAAAAAAATCAATTAATGTAATACAGCACACTAAGAAATCAAAAGGGAAAAATCACATGATCATCTCAATTGATGCTGAAAAACCATTCGCAAAATTCAGCATCCTTTTCTGATAAGAACACTCCAAAAGATAGGAATCAAAGGTAACTACCTCAATATGATAAAGGGAATATATGAAAAACCAATAGCCAGCATTGTACTCAATGGAGAGAGACTGAAAGCCTTCCCCCTAAGATCAGGTACAAGACAAGGATGTCCACTGTCACCACTATTTTTCAACATTGTGCTATAAGTTCTAGCTAGAGCAATTAGGCAGGACAAAGAAATAAAAGGCATCCAAATTGGAAAGGAAGAAGTAAAACTCTCATTTTTCGTAGATGATCTGATACTATACTTGGAAGATCCTGAGAAATCTACAGCAAAGTTACCTGAGCTGATAAACAAATTCAGCAAGGTAGCAGGATATAAAATTAATGTGCAAAAATCAGTAACATTTTTATACACAAGCAACGAGCAAGTTGAGGAGTCAGTTGAGGAAAAAATTCCATTCAAACAGCAACTAAAAGAATCAAATACTTAGGAATGAACTCAACTAGGGACGTAAAGGTCTTGTACACAGAAAACTAAACAACATTGCTAAAAGAACTCAAACGAGATCTAAATAGGTGGAAAGACATTCCCTGCTCATGGATAGGAAGGCTAAATATAGTTAAGATGACAATTCTCCCCAAGTTGATCTACAGATTCAACACAGTACCAATCAAAATCTGAACATTCTCCTTTGAAGATTTGGAAAAGCTAACTGCCAAAATCATCTGGAAAGGAAAGAGACCTTGAATAGCTAAAAGCATCCTTAAGAGGAAGAACAAACTGGGAGGATTAACACTCCCTGACTTTAAACCTATTATAAAGTCACAGTGGTCAAAAGAGTATGGTACTGGCACAAAGACAGAAGCATTGACCAATGGAACTGAATTGAGAGTGCAGAAATAGACCACCAAATCTATGGTCAACTGATTTTTGACAAGGCCCCCAAATCCTCTTAACTGGGACAAAATAATCTTTTCAATAAATGGGAATGGAAGAACTGGATATCAATAGACAAGAGAATGAAAGAGAATCCCTATCTTACACCCTACACAAAAATGAACTCAAAGTGAATCAAACACCTAAATATAAGGACTAGCACTATAAAGCTTCTAGAAGAAAATTTAGGGAAACATCTTTAATACCTAGTAATAGGAGGTAGCTTCCTAAACTTTACACCCAAAGCACAAGCAACAAAAGAAAAAAATAGATAAATGGGTACTCCTCAAAATCAAATGCTTCTGCACCTCAGAAGTCTTTGTCAAAAAGGTGAAGAGGGGACCACGGTGGCTCAGTGACAGAGTTCTCACCTGCCATGCTGGAGACCCAGGTTCAATTCCAGGTGCCTGCCCATGCAAACAAAAAAAAAAAAGTGAAGAGGCAGCAAACTCAAAGGGAGAAAATATTTGGAAATCACATATCAGACAAATGTTTGATTTTCTGTGTATACAAAGAAATCATATAACTCAACAACAAAAGAACAAACAATCCAGAGTTAAATTCCGGCTTCCAGGTCAAGATCGTGGCTTAACAATGTGCGTGTTTTAGTTCGTCCGCCAGAACAACTACTAAATAACCAGAAACAGTACAGAACAGCTCCTGGGGTCACATCAATGACCAGACACACACAGCATACCCCAGTCTGGACCAGCTGGACTGGCTGCGAGCACCCCTCAGAACCGTGAGCTCCCAAAGCTGCAGCAGCCAGCGCCCCTCCCCCACAGGCCGCTCCCCAGAGGGGAAAGGAAAGGACTTGACCAGCAGCAGGTACTGGGCACAATCAAACGCCAATTGTGGAACTAATTAACAAATTCTGACTGCTAAAATTAGGCCCCCAGCTTAGGTGAACCTATCAAAGCGGAGGTTGCTCATTTTTGCCCCGGCGCCAAGGGGGCAGGACTGACAGAAAGAGGGGGGAAAAAAAAGAAGGAAACAGAGGTTTTTGTGGCTGTGTATCTACAAAGGCTTGACTACCTCTGGATACAGCGGCAGGACTTTTCAGGCTGCAACTGCCCCAGGCATAGGCAGAAGTGAGCTCTTTTGGGGGCTTGTCTGGAGCCTGTGCCTTCTCTAGGGGAGGGGTGAAGCCCAACTCAGGTGGAATCCCTCCCTCAAGGAATTCAGACACCAGGGCTTGGTAATTTGAAGGCATTAAAACCAGCCTACAACCTCTCCTCTGTCTCCACCACACCCCCAGCAGTGAGAGTCCGCCAAAGTTAAAGGTACCGCATCATCTTATGCTGGTGGGACCTACAGTCAGACAAGCACCACACACAGGGCAGGATAAGAAAAACAAATTCATCCAGCAAGAAAACCCTAGATAAAAGAAGTGAAAGCAATCTCCAGAATAAACTAATTAAGGTAATTAAATGCCTAGACGCCAGCAAAAAATAACAAATCACACTAGGAAAACTGAAGATACGGCCCAGTCAAAGGAACAAACCAACAATTCATATGACATACAGGAGCTGAAACAATTAATTCAGAATGTACAAACAGACATGGAAAACCTCATCAAAAACCAAATAAATGAATTGAGTGAGGATATAAAGAAGGCAAGGAAAGAACAAAAAGAAGAAACTGAAAGTCTGAAAAAACAAATCACAGAACTTATGGGAATGAAAGACACAGCTGAAGAGATGAAAAAAACAATGGAAACCTACAATGGTAGATTTCGAGAGACAGAACATAGGATTTCTAAACTGGAGGATGGAACATATGAAATCCGACAAGAAACAGAAACTATAGGAAAAAAAAAAGGAAAAATATGAGCAGGAACTCAGGGAATTGTAAGACAATATGAAGCGCATGAATATACATGTTGTGGGTGTCCCAGAAGGAGAAGAGAAGGGAAGAGGAGGAGAAAAACTAATGGAGGAAATTATCACTGAAAATTTCCCAACTCTTATGAAAGACTTAAAATTACAGATCCAAGAAGTGCAGC
>PVIY010054317.1:0-14279 GCA_004026745.1 Myrmecophaga tridactyla
CAAAAAGTGAGGGCAAGTATTTCCTTTATACTGTCATTAAATATCATTGCTTTAAAAAATGATGCAAGTGTGTTGCTATGGTTAAATTTTTAACAAATGTCTTCAAGTCCAACCTCTAGGTACTATGAATTGGATGGTATTTGGGAATGAGGTCTTTGCAGATATAATTAGTTAAGAGCACGTCATATGACTGGCATATTTATAAAAGAGAAATTTAGACACAGAGACACAAATGGAAGATTGTGCAGATGGAGGCAGAGATTGAAGTTAGGCTGTCACATGCCAAGGGGCCATGAGAAGTTAGGAGCCAGCCATGAAATAGATACTTCCATAAAAACATACATGGAGCATGTCCTTGCTGACAACTTGATTTTGGATTTTTAGCCCCAAAACTGTGAGACAATAAACTTCAGTTGTTTTTAAGCCACCCAGTTTGTGGTACTTTGTGACAGCAAAACTAGGAAACTAATATATGTGTTATCTATAAAACAATTGCATGTTCGCATTTTTAAAAGATAGAAACCAGAATTTTCTAGCCTATTCCAAATGAAGAGTTCCAGTGGGTGTTATATGCACTGCAAATGATGTCATACACACATACATATAGATGCATTATATGTTTATATATTTGATTAAACAATGATTGGATTGAATATAAATATCATAATATATTAAGCAAAGCCAATGATGAATGTATATCTGTATGTCTTTGGCAGGTATATTTTTCAGCTTCAACAGCCATTAAAGCCAAGTGTTGAAAGAAACTGAAGTTAAAACCAGGTCATCCAAATACTGTATCAATTGTTCAACTAAATTGGACAAAACAAAACTGAACATTGTTCAATTACATTGAAATAGTATAATAGTTTTATCTAGAGAAGAGTTTGTATCAAATATAAACTAAATTTCATTTATTTTTGATCTTACATTTTACAATATTTAAATTTTCATGCATGTTTTTATGACTTGCATAATGTGAGTCTTCTGCATCCTGTTTATAAATTAATACTCGTACCAGTATTTGAGTTGAATGTTCATATATCTTTTACTGATAGAGAATGAGATAAGAATATTTTAAAACCACTAATTTATAAAATCTCCAAGAAGAACTGTGCATTTAATTATTTACCAAGCTGGATAGAGCATCTCCCAAATGATATCAAGCGCCTGCTTCTCCCACCATACATCTGTCCATCTGTGTGTTGGGTGCAGACTTGAGATCATTCCACCCTTCCAGCAGCTGTGGAATCACCATTAATTAAACATTTTCTATTTTGCACTGTAATATACTATTTAACTAAGAGCAAAGCAGACATTTTACCTCTGACCACTCTTTTCCGGTATGTATACAAAAGCATGAATGAGTAGTAAAATAAACCCAAATTTGAATATGAAAATAAGTGATTTGAGGGGATTGTCTATATTTTTCTTTCACAGCGCTTGCTCTTCATATATAAATCGACTTTATTTGTTCTTGAATATTGAGTTTAGAAATCAAAGCAATGTGTTAAGTCCTGAATTAATTCTTGTGTTTTTTATTTTTGAAGGTATGGTCTCTAACTTAAGTTGGATGCTAATATTCCTTGTACCTCCTCTATGTAGAAATAAAACTTCTTACAGAAACTATTGAAAATATAGTTTAAAAGCTTCCTTTTTGTGTGACTCAGCATTTTTTAAAAAGACATAGAATTACAATTTGTATTGTAACATTATTTGTCAACTTCATTTCCCTATTCTTTCTTCCATTTGAAGAACTATCATACCAAATGTAGAATAAAGAATAGAGCTTCATATAATGATTTGATTACAGCTTGTTAAGAATAGACTTGTTTTCCACTCATCATTCCCTCTTCAATTTTTCACTGAGCTGTGCTCTTTTAGAAATTCTGTTGAGTGGGAAGATGTGAGCTTATGTAAACATGCATTGAACAGCTGAACCGAAATGTTTATAGCCCCAAACAGGAGATTACTCATTGGCACTAGTACAATGCTCAGACATTTTCATGCATGGCCTGTAATTGCAATATTGTATTTGAGGGAAAATGTGTTTGATAAAGAGTGAAAACAACCCTACAATTGCTCAGGAAGATAACACTGGTTAAGTAAACCAAATCGATGTTTCATCAATTGGTTTATATTTCATCAAGTTTATGGAACATGATGTTATAAAGTATGCTGAAAAGCTAGATTTTAATTAAATAAGATACAGCAAAATTTAATTTTGATGGCATCCAATTCAGTCTAAAGAATATTGTTAAATTGTGCATGCATTTGATAGTATTATTTATAGTATAGAAAATATTCAATTATCTTGGCTTCTATTTTCTTATTTACCCCATTGATTAAAAAAAAAGAAATATCAATTTCAACCTTATTGTGTATATCATCTCTTAAAACATGTTTTGCTCTAGCCAGAAAAAAAATTGAATTAGATTCCATATAATTTTTTTTAAATGGTGTAGTTACTAAATACTTTGCAGATGATCATAGTAACATTTGTTAAGCCTGAAAGTAATGTGTAAGATCATTGACAATTAAAAATAATGTAACAATTACCTTATCTTTAACAAAGGTGAAATCTATAGCTTAGGTCCATTTGCTACATAAAATAATAGTACAATCTTTGATCAAATATTCCCTTTAAGTGTGACATTCAAATTCCAGGATCGTTCTGTAAAGATTGTAATTATTATGATTGATTTATATAGCTGATAAAGTATTAGCAAAATGCCTCTGAGAAGGGACAGCAGACAGTTTTCATCGTTCCCTATTCCATTCTGTAATTCCTCTGCTAGAAAATGAAAGGAAAGGAGTCAGTGAACGGACATAAGTCCATATTAAATTTAATAAGAATGTCTGGCACATTCTATAATTGTTCCAATATTATGAAGGGTGTCTTCACAGATTTTCTTTATTTTTATATTTAAAATTAATTTGCTAAAGGCCAAATTTATTAGTTTCCAAAATAATATTAGATGTAGGAGCGGAGTAGTAATTGTTTCCCTACATTTGAATGACTCTTTAAGCAAAGATAAGGGCTTCCAACATGGATTGGGAAGAAAGGGACACTCCCTAAAACTAAGATGGTTCATGGTTTCCCATCATTCCTGATAACATTAGGAGCATAATGAATGCAGAAATTCATGAGTGAATCATAGACAGCCTGTAGAGGCCCAGAAAACCCTCAAAGGGACTCTGTTATTCCAAGCTGGTATCTCCTGTTGCCTCAGGAAGTTCTAAAGTCACTGGCATTTTTATGGCATCAATTCCATGTGATAGTGGAGTCTTACTAAGAGTGACCAAGTAGTCAGGGTAAAATTTTCCCAGTAACCAAGCAACCACATGCATATTTTGAAACATGCAGAAAAAATAATAAATCAATGCTCACTTATAATCCAAGTAGCATTCACATAAAAATTTAAGTTGCTCTTTACCAATTATGCTGCTGAATTAAGTTTTGTCGGCAAGTCCTATAGACTTCAATTTCTTCAGCAACCAACATGAGACCTAAGAATGAAATCTTATTACAAGCACAATTTGTTTAGAAAGCCTCAGTCCCCATCAAGGGATCATTCTAACAGCATATTGTGTGATATATAGCGCTAGCTACCTGGTGGTTTACAAATGCAGTGTGATTCTTATAAGTCCAGCCATTACAGACAGTTGGGCAGCATTTGAAATATTCACTTAATCACCTACTGGGTAAACTTGGAAATGTTACCTAATGATTGCAACTCCTCAGATTTAAAGGACTCATAAATGGGCCAAGGGACAATAGCCACAGATTCTTAAAGGAAGAAGGATGCACCCAGAAATTTATGTACCCTACCAAGTTTCTATTGTTGTGGAAAAACAGAAAGAAATCTCAGATATTCAAGAAATGATCTCTAGAGAATTCCAGGGCTCTTTAAAAAAAAATCTACTTCTAAATATAAGCAGAGAACAAGACTAACAAAAAGGAGAGAAATTATCATACTTGAAGAATCCTACACAAAATGGTCCAATGAATTATACAAAATCTTCCACTCTTTAAAAATAGTGTGAATATTAAGTAAAACACTTTTAAAGCACCTATATTATAAGCTTTAGAATTTAAAAAGAGAAAATCAAAATAATAAATGTTAAACACAAAACTGAACACTTTTATGAGATGAGAAATGATAAACAGATGAGGGAAAATAGAGGCTAATATTTTTCCATGTGCTGTTTGTCTTTTTTTCTATGATTTAATACATTTAAAATTTCCAATTTACAATTTTTAAAAATGTGGAAAAAAAGAACTTGAAGTGTCACTATGAAAACCTGAAGAATTTAATCAGATATAAAAAATATAAAATTAATGGGAAGAAGTAACATAAAAATCATGTCAGTTGTTCTTCTTGCATCTCGGGGTTTGAAAGAACTGGAAGGAGCTTTGCTCTAAATATTACTACAAGAAAAAGCTAGATCAACTATAAATTAATGACTTTTCTTGAAACCATCAGAAAACAGAAGGTCAGTTAACTTTCCTGAAATCAAGAGAAAAACAAGCAGATCCCTATAGAGGATAACAAAACCCAGACATTTGCTTAACCAAGACAGACATGGCTGAATGTCATATAATCTGGTGAGACCATTCAACAACAGACTTTTCAACTAAATGCTAAATGCCATGTGTGGGCAGGTATGAGAGTGCAAAGCTCCAGTGGATTGCAGACAAATAAGAATTCACACCCACTTGCAGGCTGTTCAATGTGGAATCCCATGAGGTATTCATAGGGAACACTAGAGAGAATCCCTAAAAGTCTTTGCCGTGTGGTATTGAGTGGAGTTAGGGGCAGGAGGCACTACAGAATCCCATCCTGGCCTATCACCCCTACCTCCCATACAGAGCAACATCTTAATATACTGGAGTAATATTAAAACAAAACAAAAGTGTAGTCTATGAGCACTGGTGGAAATCTACTGCAGCTGCAGTGGAAGGAGAGAAACAGGAAAAAAATTCTGTCCGCAGTGCGATGGTTATATTCACATGTGAATTTATCTATGTTATGGTAACCAGTTGTTGGTCAAGCAAGCATTGGCCCATTTGTTACTGTGAGGATAGTTCATGGATTTAAATAATTATTCGATTGCATCTTTGTCTAAAATCTGCAATTAGCAAAGGAGATTCCTTTCTTCTAATAAGTTGAAGGCCGTAAATGGAAAACTGATTAATTCAGACATCAGAAGAGAGAATTTCCATCTCTATTTCAGCATGCCAGTTTCTCCTGGGAGAATTCATTGAAACCTTTCTTGAAGTTCCCAGCTTGCTGTCTGTCATAGAGAATTCGAATTTGTGAATTCCCATAGTTGCATGAGCTAACTCCTTAATAAAGTTCATGATATTAAAAAAAAAAAAAATCCTTACTTGTTGGACCCAACAGCAGAATGGAGAGGACAGAGAAAGAATAAGTGAGCATTAGAAATTGCCCAGTCTCAAAAACAGAGAGAAAATGGGTTGAAAACAATGAACATAGCTGCAGGAACCTGGGAGATACTTTAGAAAGTATCTAAAATTTGTGTCATTTGAGTCATAGGAGAAGAAAGAGAGTGTGATGGGAAACAATTTTTTGAAAAAATAAAGATTGAAAATTTCCTAAATTTGACCAAATGTGTAAATCAACAAGCTAGGGAATCAACAAGCTGAGTGAACTCAAACATAATAATTCAAAAGAAATAAACACTGAGACACATACTAAACAAATTGCTGAAAAATAAAAACGAAATAAAAATCTTGCAACCAGAGAGAAAAAAGACCCCATACCTATAGAGGAAAAGTAATTCAAATGGCAGAGAGATTTCTTATTAGAAGGCAAGGAAACAAAAAGGAAGTGGCCCAATATTTTTCAAGTTTTGAAAGAATAAAACCATCAAACCAAAATTCTATATCTGCCAAAAAATATCCTCTAGGAATGAAATAGAGTTCAAGACATTCTCAAGACAAGGTACACTAAGAGAATTTGCTGCCAAGGTGACCTACTCTAAAATAAGTACTCATGAATTCATACTGATATAAGTAAAGGAATGAAAAGTAAATAAATGAAAGAGAAAGTATAATTCTTCCACACAAAAGAATTTTGATTTACAAATGTAGGAAGATTGAGGTAAATAGAAAATCAACATTAGAGCACCACAGAAACAGTATGAAAGAGTGATTGTTAAAATTAGTAGTCAAACAGTTGGAATAGCAAATTAGCTGCAAAGCTTCAAAGTATCTACCTCAATATGTTTAGTAATTACTATGGCATTTTTAATATATGTCCGGAAATAAAGCAGAAATGGTCCCTCCCATTGAGTGTGGCCTATACTTGGAGATTTGTTTCTATACAATAGAGTTTAGAGAGGGAAAAACTGTAATTTTTATAGGATAGAAATCCGGCAGATACCACATTTGTCAAGGCACCAAGATTTCTGTCATCGGAAGGGGTCAGGGTGATGCCAAATGTCTCCTGATGAGATGTGGCAAGGTACATCAACTTTGTGGTATTTGCCCACAAAATCTGTAACTTCATTGTAATCATAAGGAAAATCAGACAGTTCCAAGTTGAAGGATGTTCTATAAAATATCTGAGTAATAACATTCAAAAGTGTCAAGATCATGAAATATAAGGAAAAACTAGTAAACTCTCTACAGGTTAAAGGAGATAGGGTGATAAATTATCTAAGTGCAATGTTGTATCTTGGATTTGATCCTGGAGCAGAGAGAAAGGGTGTTACTGGAAAAATGAGGGACATCTGAGCAGAGATCATAGTTATTATTATTGTATCAAAGTTAATTACTAAGTTTCAATAATGGGACCAGGTTATGTAAGAGTTTAACATTAGTGGAAGCAGGGTGAAGGTTGTAAGGATATGCTGCACTATTTTTGCTGCTCTTCTAAAATCCAACAATATTTCCAAGTGTTTTAAAATCCTATGAGATGAATAGCTGTGATATTTACAGCTCCAGCAACTCTCCCTGTAGACGTTATCCTCCCTGGCTATTGTTTTTACTGCATTTCTACTTAAATATGAATTATATAATTATATCTGCGAGATATAGAACCTCAAAATATACACATATAAACAAATGATGTTTTTTTAAATATTTAAACTTAAAGAAGCACATTGATGAGTTCACTCCTTTAAGGCATTCCTTCATTTGAATTTAAACATGGATGATTCAATAATTCAAATATGCTGCTCTATCATAGAAAAATAATACCTGACAGCTCCAATCTCTCCCAACCTAGGGGAACATTCCCATGCACATATAATTGGTCCTTAAGTGACAACAGGCACACATTTCTATTAATAGGTACAGTGTTTTCTTCTGCCTTTAGCCTGCCTCTAGGAAATATCCTCCCACATGTAACTGTGGTTCAGCAGTTCTTTTCACAATCAATGGCTCATATACCACTTTATAATTTTCCTCCCACATTATTTTTAATTATTTCAATGAATGTAAGAACTTGACATGGAGTTATGGTCCAGATTCTGATTATCTGTGACAAGGAGAATTTCATCTAATTATTTAAGCACCCTTAAAAGTATTTTTACTTTATTGAACCACACTGTCTTCCAAAGAAATGTTTCATATTTCTATTATACCTTATGTAATAAGATACAACCACATTAATTCAAAATTAAGAATTTGAGATCCTAGATGTAGAAACTCCAAATCAAGACAAGTCAAAAAGACAACTTTATTTCGGCCTGGGAGTTTAAGACTATTCTGCAAAGAATATGCAAATATTTGCATCTTCCTATGTCTGTTTGTTACTTCATATAATCAATGAAGAGTTAATCCATTCTTTTAAAATTGATTGTGCTTATTTTCTTATTCCACTCAATTAGCTAACTTTAAGTCATATTGATCACCATACTTAGAATATACCCAAACTACTCAAATTCCATACCTTTTTAAAAGCCTCAATTTAGAGTTACTCCTACAAAATACTTTGCTTTAAGATTACAGCTTCCATTGAACTCAATTTCATTTGAATTGCAAGTTATAAACAAGAAAGTAAGGTAAAAGAAAGTGTTGATTATTCACTGTATGTGAACTGTTGCTCTGAGTTTTTACTAACTTTATTATTAATCCTCATATGCAGTCTATAATGTATTATTAATATCCCTTTGAAGGGAAACTTCAAATACTTAACACTATAGTTCTAATTTGTTTTATTCATTGTTCTTGTTTTATTACTATTTTCCATGTGATACAAATTCCTTTATTTTAAACTTCTCTGACTGTTAAAGCGGTATATAAGACATATTCAAATTTCACATTGTTAAGAATGTAGTAGAACACTATAATGAGTTATGAATTAAAGATATCAAGTGAGAGAAAGTGAGACAAAGAGGGAAGAAGAGGTTTTTCACTGCAGAAATGAAAATATCTTAGAGAAATTATTAACTTGGTTAGCATTGATATAGTCTGTTAAATTTACATTGTCATTCCTGTGATGTTCTAATACAGTTCTGTCTTGTTCCAGAACTCTGCAAATAATTAGCCTATGGCAAGTGTCCTTCAACCCCATGGCATTTATTCACCTATAACAAAAGAACAGGACCTTCAAGTAGGATCCAATAAAATATTAATTTTATCCTGGATGCTTTCTTTTCCTTGCATGGGTGACTTCTTAATCTTGATTATGTTAGCTATGATTACTTTTAGCCCCCTAATGCATGGGTCAATTCTTATTCTCACAATTGATTTACTGGACAGATGAAAAGAAAAGAAAGTCAAAATACATTTCATTCATGTATCTTCATGGGGAATCTCATTTATTGACTAGCCCTCATGAGAACAACATTCTAAAACTCTTTACAGGAGGACATGGTGTTCTGGTTCATACATATAGTACAACAGAATAATATAGAAGGATGTTTAGTAGAGAAGTCAAGGCAATCATCTTCTTGACAACTGGAATAACCAATGTTAACTCTTCATGTAACTGTGTACTATATGTAAAAATACCACCCTAAAACGAATAATCTTCTTAGAACTTTACATCCATTGGTGGGAAAACTGCATACTGAAAATAAGAACATAACTAAATTGATAACTATGTGCTCAATAAGTTTCATACATGTTTGCTGATTTGCATAATATATAACTGCAGATTCTGTTCATGGGAATAAGAGTTATATCTGTTTGCCCATCCATGCTACCATCTTCGCTGTAAGAAATTTTTATTTTATTTAAAAAGACTAAATAATTCTCACAAAAAGAAAATCCTGACTGTAACCTTTGTTCTGAAAACAGAGAATTTAGTGGGTTTTTAATATGTATTATGAAATATAGTGATAAAAAATGTATTCTCCATAAACAGTTGTTTCACACTTACTCTAGCATCCTTCAGCCTTGGTATTTTGTGTGGATGGATAGAATTCTTGAATATACCATTTCAAGTCACCTTTTAACAATGTAGATTGTTAGGAAATATAACCACTTATTAATTCTTTAGACTGTGGCTCTCTCAAAGAGAACAGTAAGAAAAGCTCTTACTGCTGTCTCCCAAATAGTTATTTGACTGAGGTTTATAACTCTCATGGATACATCCACCCCATGCAGTCTTGTTATTTTATCAAGTTTTGGAGTCTAGGAGTCCAAAATTAAGGTCTCAACAGGCCATGCTTTCTGGCAAGGTCTATAATGTTCTTGGGTTGCCTTGCCATGATCCTTGGGGTTCCTTGGCTTGCATATATGCCTCTGTCACTTGGTCTCCTACTGTGGCTTTATCTGACTTCTGGCTTCTTCTGTCTGCTGTGTATAAGAATTTCAGCCAGAAGGATTAAGGCCCTTTCAAATTCAATCTGGCCTCATCTAAATAGGATCTTGAAAGGTCCTATTCACAAATGTGTCCAAACAGTAAATAATAATAGTATATTCTAAGGTCCTATTCATAAATGAGTTCAGACTCACAAGACCATGCATTAAGACTTAAATACATGGAATATGATTCAATCCCTAACTATGTATGTATGATTTCCCTCAGATCCACCTTGCTAGCCAGACCATTATAACTTCTTACTAGAATTCCACAAGAGCTTTCACACAAAACTTTGTACTTCAGCCCCTCTTCTACTCCCATTTATTTCTCAAACTGTACTTAGAGTGATTATTCAAAACAAAACAAAACAAAACAAAATGAAAAATCAAATCCCTAACTATGACAAAGACTATTATTCACTTTTACTCTACAGTTTATTTTTAAAATTTTCTTCATTTGCTAATCTTCAGGAGAAATATTCTCTATAATGAAATAAAGAACAGTAATAGATTGGATGAGCAGAACTTTCTGACTCTATTTCCATAGTCAAAATATAATGTAGCAATAGTAATGGGTTTTACTTTTTCTTTTCTACTTTTCATCAGTGGGAGAAAGCAAAAATGATGACTAGAATTAATTCTAAATCAATAAAGTGTTCTTGAGGAAAATAGTATAGAATAAGATGTCATCAGGAAGAATAATACACTACACACTTTGTAGTTGACTCTGACACTGATTCTTAACAAGTTATGTCTTTTTTATTCCCATAAGTAAATTGCATATAATCTTAAATACCTATTTTAGCAAATACAAAAGAAATCATAAATACTTGCTGGAAGGGAAAATGATTTCTCAATAATCACTTGAAATAGAGCAGAGACATATCTCTACAGAAAAGGAGAATGTTCGAACAAATATTTGAAGTGCTTTTCCTTCTCAAGTAGAAGGAAAATTACAAACTAATAAACAATTTTTACTAATGGTAACTGCTCCTGCACGGTGCAAGGTCTTGCTCTTTGGTCACCTGCCTGCACAGATGCAATTAAAATGCAACCAAACAAACAGACAGTTCACAGACTCTAGTCTTTTTCTTTACTGTTTGTTTCCAAAGAGTAAACCCTCAAAGGAGTGATCCATTCTTGTCTGCCTTTAAATGTTGCCATACTAAACAGGGTAGACGTTTTATTCTGTCACAAAGTTGAATAGGAGCCCTAAATTTAGGGGTAAGGGGAAGGGAAGTTAGTTGGTGTTCATCTGAGTGCTAATAAAAATAATGTGTCAATCTTCATTTCTCTTTTCTCTGTTTCTGAGAATTCAGAGAACTGTTTATGTTCCAACAAAATTAATTTCCAATGTTCTGATTAATAAGCTTACTGTTAATAGCATTACATGGTAAAATAAATACAAATAAAGAAATGAAATTTGAAGGTTGCACAGTTCAATGTACCAAATTGTACAGGGAGTGGCAATATGTCTGTCTGTGGGTCTATGTAAGTGTGTATGACGGGGGGGAGAGAGAGAGAGAGAGTACAGAGAGAGCTTATAGTTTAATAGTCTTTCTCTATTTAATGTTAACCATAAAAGTTTAGTTAGGACAAGTAGACAGAGAGACAAAGAGATAGATAAATAGCTAGATAGAGATTTTTTAGCAAATAATAATGTATACACTTAAATTTTAATTAAAATCTGGATTAAATGTGAGCAATTTATAAGGTGTACAGCCGAGCTCTGTGGTTCTCCTAAACCATTTTTAGGTTTAAATTATGAAGGTAATTTAAGAGCTTAAGAAAAGCTAATTCCTTTTCTTTGCCCACTACATATATTTAAAAAAATAAGCAAATAAAATTAAGCATTTCAAATGTATAAAAAATATATGACAATAGCATCTTAGGAGAAATACATAACAATTTCCATCTGATAACCGTAATAGTTCTTTCTAACACTGCAGTTTAAATAAGATTTTTTTTTAATTTAGACCCAACAGCATAACTTTAAACATAGAAAACAACTCAAACTTAGAAAAACAGTCTGTTTTTCTCCTATATTCAGATTCATTTTCAGCCATTCCTTTCAGTATGTCCTAGATTCTAACCATTTCATACTTTAAGATATCAGAATTTGTAGAAACTTTTAAATGTTTTCCACCACTCACACCTTCTACCTAGGTCTGTTAATTTGTTCTGTTTATGAAGAATAAACGCATTCAGGTTATCTCGAGTAATGAAAACATTATTTTAGCATTCCATACAGGATAAGGGAATAGAGAACCTCAAATCAAAGCTGTAAATAACGGCGAGAAATGAATCCGTTAGGATTGATGGTATCTGATGTGCGACTTGAGAAAAAAATCAACTGCTAGCATTTCTTACCAGTGCCGCCTCTAGCATCTCCACCTCAACTGACTTCTTTCTGCCAGCAGGTAACTTGAATTAATTAATCATGCCTTAGAGGTGTGACATTAAAACTCGCTATTCTTTGTTTCTTCTTCTCCAGTTCTTTCCAGAACAACCCATTTCTTGTGTTAAGCTTATGTCTGACCTTAAGCAAGTAAACAAATGTTCTTTGGAGGGGGGTGATGTTCTAAATTGGGCTCTGCTAGTAACTATCAAGTCTCTCTGTGTCTTTGTTTCTCTTTCTGTTTCTCTCTCTGTCTCTCACTTTAGAACAGGAACTCTGACAGGTTAATTCATAATCTCTTCTAGAAATAGAACACAATTCTGGTCCAAGATGTCATGCTGATGCGTTTTTTCTTCTTTTACCCAAGTTTCTAGAAAATGATTGTGTTTTAAAAGTAAAAGATCTTACCTAACAATTACAAAGTGAACTGTACAGCTACCTGAACATATTTTCATGACTATTCTTAAAGACTGAGCGTGGATGAGTGGATGGAGGATTGCTGAATCTTGTAGGTAAAGCTGAAGACAAGAATTCCTGCAGAAGTAGAGGCTTTGGACCTTTCTAGCAGAATTGCGGATTTTTTTTTAATTCAAAGAAGGCATTAAAGACAAAAGTCACAAATGAGAATGTGGGCCAAAAATAGGCTCATTAAAGAACACTGTTGAAAAAATTGTCAGCTTTTGATCAGCAGTGTGAAAAGAGCAAAAAAATGAAACAGTGACTTCAGATTTTGAGAGAAAATAACATTCAAGTTTTAAGAATTATATAACACCCAAACTGTCAATCAGGTATAAGGAGAGAATAAGGTTATTTTCAGACAAAGAAGAAGACATTGCTATGTCCTACATCTACTTTTTGAAACTTATTTGGTGGGGTATTTACCTGGCAAATGAGGAACTAGTAAAAAAAAATACAACAAAAAGAAAGACAAAATATGGTATACTCTGTTTCTAACCCAAGAGAGAAAAGATCTAAATTCTAAATGGACAGTAGAATAGTTGAGCAAGAGATCAAGAAGAGTGGAAAACAGAAGGAAAAGAAGGTAAATGAAGCAAAAACATCCAGACAAATAAAATCAGAGAATTCAAAACTCTAGAATAAAAACCAACAAAAATTGCACAAGAAAGCCATGTGAAAAGCAAAAGACAACAAAAATACATGGTGATTTTGAACAACTGGTAAGTGGGTGTGAATATATGAATGTGGGAAAGACAGGGACAAGGAGAATGAGAAAAAAATAAGGGAGTTTTCACCGTGTTCGTCTTTCCTTGACTGGCTTTGCTAATGTGACTTTTGGATTTTAGATTTTAAAGGGGAAGGTGCAATCCTGCCACAAAATTAATACATTAAAACATTTTCATTTAAATATTAATGTCACCATTATTATTTTGATTTTTAGCTTTTAGAATCACATGCAGCTATCAACTAAAACTAATATATTGTTTATTGCTTAATTTAAAATTATGGTGGATAGAGTTTGGGAGGTAGAAAGAGGGAAGGCAGAAAGAATGAAAGGAAGAATAAGAGAACAACTGTCCTAATTTTCAAAACTGAGTAATCATGAGAGTCAGCCTATTCCAAATGGAACAGAATATTGAGGTTAAGTCAGCAGATGCCCAGTGAAGAAGTGAGAATAGTGATTGTATTAGAATGCTCCAGAGAAACAGAACAGATAGATTTAGTAGAGGAATTGTCTAACGCCACCAAGGGAGTCGGCAGCTTGAATTCTGTAGAGGAGATTGCAAGCTAGAAATGTCAGGAAAAAAAAGAAAAAAAAAAGATGATCCTGAAGTCTGGCACATACAAAATCTCTAGGGCAGGACACATACTGTAGCTGATGAAGGTGAAATACTATTCCCCAGGAGAATTCGGCTGGCTGAAACACAGATAGAAATTCTTCTTTCTGACTGCTAAAATTCTCAGTTCTTACTTTAAGACCTTTAGCTTATTGAATTAGGAAACTATTCTCATGGCTGAGGGCAACCTCCTTTTTTATTATAGATGCCATAAAATGCCTAATGATTTAAATGCATCTACAAAATATCCTCAGAGTAACAAGTAGGCTGGTGCTTGCTTAACTAAACTGGCCACCATTATCTAGCT